>JAKUCV010004060.1:0-23049 GCA_028386065.3 Turnera subulata | reverse complement strand
CGTTTCTTCTGCCGTCTTGGAGAGACGACCATATGCTCCTTAAGGCCGATGATGTTGGTCTTGAACCGCTTCTTTGGAGGCTCTTCATCGGAGCTTGTTTGGAAAGCTCTGCCGCCGATGTAGCTGTTGTTCTCAGAGTCTGAAGTCGTACGAGAACGAAGTGGAGAGTCCATGGCTGAGAGTGAATGTCTCAGCTGTGAGGGTTGGTATTTATAAGCAGATGAGATGTCGCTTAAGGGTATAAGCGGAATCTCATGTTGAGTTTGGACACCTGGCAGAGTGTGCCAGAAGTTTATCGTGGTAGGACCCACGGATAAGACGGAATTTCGGGGACGAAATTCTTTTTAAGGTGGGTATGGGAAAGAGAAAGAAAATGCCATATTGAAGGAGATTATTAATTAGCTAGAGATATTGTATTGCATTGCATGGTGTCTCTTCCTTTCCATTAAGTTGGTTATTTATAGAGAGAACTTGGTAATAATTAAGACATATTTTACTTTAACTGTTGGTCTTCTTGCTAGTAATTAATTATGTGGACCTATCTCTACACCTCTTAATTGTATGGTTTTTTTCCTTTTTCTCCAAAGCATACTCACTCTATTTTTTTTTTTTTTTCATTTTTGTTTTCTTTCAGTACCGCCTCTCTTCCCCTTCATGGTTTTCGTGTTGTCGCTGTCTAGTTAATAATGGTTCTTTTTTTTTTTTTGATATAAACAAGTTAATATTGGTCTTTTTTGTGATCTTAAGCTACAAAAGCAAAAGGTGGTATCTAAGGTAGGGGGGGTTGTTTTTTTCTCTTGGTGAAGGCAATGGTCCAGTGTTTTTGGTGATTGGGCCACTGAACTTGGAAAACGGGCTTGGTCCACAGTCCAGTACTGACAGACACAGGTGGACTCGGAAATATCATCTCCCACAAACCCTTAACAGGCCAAAGAGCCCAACACTTCTGAGAAATGATAACACTTTTTTGTAGTGGTAGTGTACGGTTCCGTTTAGTATCAATTCCAAATTGGAAATGAATTTAATTTTTAAAGATATTTTTGTGCATGTATACATATTATTAGTTATAAGATTAAAACTATAAATATGTAAAGCTATAATAAGATTATAATATGAAATATTATGATAAAATTATAAATATATATACATGGATAAAAATATTCCTAAGAATTGAATTTATTTTCCATTTAGATTTAATACTAAACAAGAGGTAGTGTAGTGTAGTGTAGTGTCTCATGAGTGTTACTATTTTTGGCAAGTCATTTTTTTCCTATCCAGATGTTTGGACAATTAAATGTTTCTTGCTGGCTTATTATTGATGTGTCATGAGTGTTTATTATTTTTAGCCGAATGACTTCAGTCATTTCTTTTTCCTCTTCAGATGTTTCCACAATTCAATGTTTCTTGCTGGCTTATTATTGATCGAATATGAAGGTCCAAAGTTGTACTTACTTGTAGTTGTACCACAAATTGACCCATCACCAAATTCAATCTACTCTTGTTGGTCTGGTCAGTGACCAATCCACTCGCAATTAATCCTTTTTTCGTTTTACCTGAATATGAGGACCCCCTATTTTATTACTGGTACCTCCATTTTTACATAAACTTAATTAACCAGAGAAAAAGAAGAATCTCACAAATCCCAAATTAATTAAAAAGGAAAAATGAAACGCTTCGACCCGTATTTACCATACACAGTAAACACGTGCCGAAACTATTCCTATTAACAGCTCAGACAATACATTGCAGTAAAATACTATACATAAAATCCAAATACAGCAGCATACCGTATTACAGTTGTCACCCATACTCGGGGACCGTTATTCAATCCACTCGTATTAACAGCAACATAACTCAATAAACAACACCAAAGCAATAAATGATAGCAGCAACATAGCAACATATACGACACAGCAGCGGAAGACTGAAATGCACATGCAGCGGAGGTATGGATCCGGAGTCAGGTGGAGAAGAAAGCAGCAGCCAACGTACATCGTACCTGAACTACGAAGCAACCAAACCTACGGGATGAAACCCCGCAAGCGAGGGGTGAGTCCGAAGTGCTCACCGACGAAGGATAAACAGTAATATGCAGGCAACACAATACTTTCAAAGTAAAATTCCAGCAAAAGACATAACAGAGAAACAACCAGGAAATAACTGAGCCAAGACCAAAAGAACACATCTGGACCATGCGACTTCGCTCCAGGATCCCGTACATCTTCACTTGTGATGTGGTTCAACAACACATCTGGACCATGCGACTTCGCTCCAGGATCCTGCATAGCAGATATGCTACACGTGGCAGTGGCTCTCCTAATACCTGCTACCAAAACTTGTCGTCCATTATCGGAAGTCAACAACACTTCCTTAGTCCGACAGTTCACCAGGGCATTATACCTTGACAACCAATCCATTCCTAGGACTATGTCGAATCCCCCCATGTTCATCACAACCAAACGAGCTAAGAAAACCTCATCATCATAAAAAAGAAGAACATCTTTACACACTTGTGTTAATCTCACCACTATGCCCGCGGGTAACCTAACCCTCAACGGACATGCTAAACTCTCTTCCTTACAGCTATGTTGTATGGCAAAACTCTGAGCGATAAAAGAATGTGTGGCACCAGGATCAATCAAAGTGTATGCAATACTACCGAAAGCTGTAAAGGTACCTGCAATAACTTCAGCATTCTCGGGATCATTTCTCAGCTGTGATCACAAATGCCCTCGGAGCGGCTGCACTCTGGTTCATAGCTGACTGTGTCCGAGTAGGGGCAGCTCCACGTCCACGGCCTCGGCCAACTCCAGAACCACTAGGTACACTGGCCACTGATGCTTGTACGGTTTGAGCAGGAATAGGAACTCCGAATCTTCCCAACCTAGGACACGAACTCCGATAGTGCCCAACTTCATTGCACTCAAAGCACCTCACCTTAGACAAAGGAGGTCTCGGGCGAGTGTCTCCGGACGAAGTCCCTCCAGACTGGGTCCATGAACTCCCACGATTGTTGTTGTCGCCTCGACCCTAGGACACTGGCATGGATTGAGTCTGTCCATACCCTGACCTGTTACCGGCATTCTGGAACCTCTTGTTCTGATTCCCAGTATTCTATGCAAATTTCCTCTTCCGTACTTCTTCCATCTCTCTCTCGTTCCCCATCCAAATGACTTCTGCTCGAAGAGCATCTGCAAGCATATCCTGATAAGTTTTATAAACCTTGCATCCCATAACTGTCTGGAAGCAGGATCGCAAGCCATCCTAGAAACGCTTGCATCTGGCCTCTGGTGTGGACACATACTCCGATGCATAGATGGACAAACGATCAAACTGGATCTCATAGTCGTTCACCGACTGTCCAATTCGCTGTCGCAGACTCAGGAATTCTCGCTTGAGCTGGTCCTGGTAAACATCGGTAACAAACTTCCTCCGGAACATCTCAGTGAACTGTGCCCAAGGCATGGTGACTGGTTTCACCATGTCACGTGTTGCCGAATCCCACCAGTCCACGGCAACATTGCGGAATATGGATGCAACATACCTAGCCCACCTGTCCTCGGTGCATCTCAGCTTCAACATCACTCGGCGAGCTTGACGGAACCATTCATCAGCTACCTGTGGGTTAGTGACCCCTGTGAAAGCATTTAGACCTAGCTTAGACAGCTTGGTGTAAACAAGATCCTCAACAGGTCCCTGATTCTCCAGTTCACGGGCTTCTCTGGCCTCTAAATGAGCATCCCTGGCTTCCTGATGCTGTAGAATCTGCGCCATGGTATGCATGATCTGTGTTGTGTCGCCCGGTACTACCGCGGGTACTTGTCCACCCACGACCTGTTGCGGCTGATCGACCGATACCTGATCATCTTCCAAACGCTGCTCAGCATGCTGGTTTCCTCCCACCGGATGCATTCGTACCTATATGAGAATGTATGCATGCATGTTATGACAAGATAGTAACCAGACTATGCACATATAGGCAACAAACAAGCACAATTATCACCCTAAGGACCTACTGCCTGCTCCGCTACCAAAATGAAACGCCCCGACCCGTATTTACCGTACACAGTAAACACGTGCCAGAACCGTTCTTATTACAGTAGCAGACAGCACATACATTACAAAATACAATACAAGCAATCTCAAATACAACATCCGTCACCCTATCCCGGGGACCATTATTCAAACCACAACAGCAGTAGCAGAAACATATAATACGTGATACCGCAAATCATATAATACATGATACAGCAAGCAATAAAATATCAGCAGCGTAAGACTTAGAATGAGATGCAGCGGAGGTATGGATCCGGGGTCTGGTGGAGTAGAAACAGCAGCTGGTCGAACCACGTACCTGTACTACGAGCAACTCATCCTACGGGATGAAACCCCGCAGGCGAGGGGTGAGTCCGAAGTGCTCACCGACGAAGGATAAACAGTAATATGCAGGCAACACAATACTTTCAAAGTAAAATTCCAGCAAAAGACATAACAGAGAAACAACCAGGAAATAACTGAGCCAAGACCAAAAGAATGCTTACTATTACCAAATTTTATCTTTCGGGGCCCTGTCACTGGACAAGCTAGTGGTCAGACCTGGTTATCAACATATTTCGGGTGCTATATCAATCCAGGGATCGACATCCCAAAATAGTAACCCAGGGATAGATATCCCAAAAATATAATAACGGGATAGACATCCCAAGTATAGACATGCTTAACATAAGTAACCCAGATCATAGCCACCACAAAACAGTCTTTAATCAACTAGTCATACCACTACTTTCCTAGTGACAAATAAGTCGTCAACACAACTTCCAATTATACAATTATCTCATCATATCAATAAATCCACAATCATCAAATCAACAACAACAGCAATAATACCACAATTAAACTCAAATGGCTCAGCAGTTCAATCAGGCAAGATAATCACAGAAAACAAACACAGTATCATGTGCAACATACTAAAGGTTATCCATCCTCACCTTAGCCGATTTTCCTACTCTTGGAAGTCCTCAAACTGTCCCGGCTCCGGTTCCTCAGGATACTGTTCGTTATTGGCTCCTATATGGCAAATAATAACACATGCTCACATAAGATGCACATAAATACAAATGATGCTATACCGCAAAATAAAACCTAGACTGGTTCATTTTCGTCCCGGTGAACCCCGTTATCATCCTCATTCACTATTTATTATTCCTGCGTCAAAATTCCATACTGTATTTATACCCGGTTATTATTCCGGTATTATACTTTGATAATACCCTTTCTAAAATATCCATAGTACGTATATCCTTTTTTTTAAAAAAATAAATTATCATAAAGTAGTTAAATTTTTTTATAAGTCATGCTGCAATTCTTCCCAAAAATATATTATCTTCCATATATAATATTATTATTATTATATATATTATATTAATTCTAGGCCCAACATTTATTTTGCCCAAAATAACAGCCCAAAGCCCACTACACTTAACGTTTTAATACCCAAGTCAAATGACCCAGGCCAAAATTTTGGGCCAATGAGTCAAGCCCATAAGTCAATGGCCCACTTCAACTAACAACCAAGCAGTACCCACCGAACACTACAACCTATTAAAACCTTAAAAATGAGAAGGTATGGTGAGGTGCTAACTCACCTTGTAGCGTGGCACTAGTTTCCTTTTCCTACTTGATGTTGTAGGCTAGTGTGGTGGATGCTGGTCTCGGGTAGTGGCGGCCGGTCGTGCGCGAATGGAGGAAAAGAAAAGATGTGGAAGAGGAGATGAGAGGGTGATATGGCAGCGTGGTGTTGGTGTGTTTCCCCTTTTTTTCTTTTTCTTTTTTTCTTTCTTTTCTGGTTTTGTGAAACTAGAAATAACACTGGGTGGTTTGAGTTTTGCAGGGAAACTGGGCAGGGGCAGAGGAAGGATTGAAAACTGGGTATAGTTTCTTTTTGCAGGAGATGAGGAAGATATACTGGATTTTGGGTTTTACTTTGCAGGTGACGAGCATGCATGGCGAGGGCCTTTTTATAGGCAGGAGAAGATGAAGTGTAAAGAAGAAGAAGAGTCTTCCTTCCCGGGGAAGAAGAAGATTGTCGGGTGCAATCTTCCAGGAGAAGGAGAAGATTCACAGGTGGCAGTGTGAACAGAAGAAGAATGGTGCAAGCGTGATGTGTACACTCAACCGGGTATTGTCCGGACCAGCAAATAACTAAAATACCCTTGTTACTTTTATTTCTGGTCCGTTCTTTCGAGGTTATACCTGACTTTTCTTAAGAATCCTGGACCCGAAAAATACCAACCCTGGTCCGAAAAATCCGCAGAAAATTCGGGAACGTGGGGTAAGAGTCGGTTTCAGAATCCGATGCTTAATTTACCCTGAAATAAATACCCAAGATTAATTTCATTAGGTAAATTACTGTACAAAGCTTTTACAGTCCCGGTAAAAATGTAAATTTTACCCGGGCCGTTACAAATACCCTTTCCATATTTATTTCTACAAGTATGTACTTTTCAAAATTATTAATTACTATTATTATTATTATTATTTTTCCATGATTATCTCCTCAATTTAATTACTCTATTATTGTTTATCACATTTATATTTTCCCAGAACACTAATTATTCCCAAAATTATATCTATTTTTTTTTATTTTCCAGAATATTATTTCCCCAAATTTTCCCCAAAACATTATTTCCACAATTTATTTTTATTTCCAGGTTATTATTCCCAAAATTATATTTTCTTTTCTTTTTTTTAAAAAAATTCGGACTGGGCCATTAGTCCAAGCCCATCCACTACACAGGGCCACACCCAGGCCCGTATAGGAGCCCAGGCGCAGGCCGAATCAACCCGGCCGGCTGGTCCCCAGCCCATCAGCAACATAGCCCAGGCCCGCGTCCGGGTCGACCCGACCCAGAGCCACGGCCCGGCGTGTGAGATGGGTCGAGCACACATCCACGGGTTGGTGGATGGCTCACTTCGGTCTCTTCGGGCGGCGACGAATGACAGCACAGCGAGCGGCGGATGGTGAGGCGTCGGCGACGAGGAAGGCGACGCGGAAGAGGAGGAAGAGGCGACTGACGGCGTGGCTCGCTGCGGCGGCGACGAGCGGGAAGGAGCGGGTCTGCCGGCTCTGCTCGCGGGTCTGCGGTGAGGAAAACCGGAGGAAGGGAGAAGGAGGGCGGCGAGGCTTCGGTCTCGTCCCTACTGCGCAGCGGGGCGAGCGAGGAAGGATGGTGGTGGAGATGCGTGAGGTGTTGTCGGTGGCGGCGGGTTCACGGCAGCGGTGTGGAGGAGGAAAGAAAAAAAAAAGAAAAGAAGAAGGGGAGAGGGGGAGAAACGGTGGCGTTTGGGTGGTGTATGGGTGTGTGTTGTTGTGTTTTTTTTTTCTTCTTACTATAATCGGTTTAGTTGCAGGAAGGTGGTTACGGGAATTGCAGAGAGTGGGGTGGTTGTAGGCAAAGTGAAAATGAAGAGAGGGTGCAGGAAAGAAAGAAAAAGAGAGAGTTCACGGGCTACAACTGGCGAAGCACGGGTGGCAGAGTCCACTCACAAGCTTCATAGTGGGTGGCGGCTGCCTCGTGCTGTGCAGCTTGTGGGTCGTGTCCCGTCCGGACCAGAAAATAACTAATGTACCCCCTTGATTTTATTTCTGGTCCGATAACTCGGGGTTAATCCAGACTTTTCTGAAGATTCCTGGACCCGAAAAATTCCAACTTGGTCCGGAAAATCCGCAGAAAATCCCGAGCGTGGGACAAGGCTCGGTTTCGGAATCCAACGCACGAATTACCATAAATTAATTACCCAAGATTAATTTTAATGGTAAATAACTGTAAAATAAATTATTACGGTACCGGTAAAACGTAAAAATTACCCGGACTGTTACAAAAAAACCCACCTTTTGATGATGATATCAATTGAAGTTGATCACATAAAAAACAGAATACTACAGACCAATTTAACACCAACAAACAATACCTGAAGCAAGATTAAGAACCAACAACTACATATATACGATATAAAAAAACTAAATTATTTTCTACATGCTTGAATTCTGGATTTATATATTTAGGTTTTATTTTTGTAAAACCCATGATCCATCAAAGATAGCTAGATTCAGTACAGAAGTTGATCAGTCCATTTTATCTCAACTGTGTTTTTTTTTTCTTTTAATTATCTTTTTATATCAAAAAAAAATCGTCCAGTGTTTTTGGGGGAATTGGGCCACTTAACTTGCAAAACGGGCTTGGTCCACAGTCCAGTACTCACACACAGGCCTGAATTAGGTGGACTTGTAAATATTATCTCCCACAATTCCTTAACAGGCCGAAGGGCCCAACACTTTTGAGAAATCCACCTTTAGCATGCATATTAAAACTTAGCATGTATTAATTGTTGTTTACCCTTTTTTAAAAAAAGAATGTCATAATATTATTTGTATCATTTGTTGATATAGCTGATTTAGATATAAGAAATAACAAATTGTTGTAAAATATGCTTGATTTTGATTCTGAAAAGTAGCTTTTAGCTTTTGAAAAACTTTCCACAATCTCACTTTTGGTAAGTACTTGGATGCTTTACTGTTCTTCTGAAACCTCACTAGGTTGAAGCAATTTGAAAAAAATTCAATAAGAAATTCAGTTGTCTCAACTTTCAACAGTTCAATGTTTCTTACTGGCTTAATCAAAATATCATAGTACCACAAATTGACCCATCAATTTTAATCATATGATGAAGTGGAAAAAAGAGCAAAAGAAAAAATGGGGATAGCCCGCTCTACCTTGTAGTATATCCACTCTCAATTAATCCTTTTTTTATTTTCCTGAATATGGGGATGCCCCATTTTATTATTGGTACCTCCATTTTGACATAACTTTAACCAGAAGAAAAACAAGAATCTCACAATTCCCAAATTAATTAAAAAGAAAAAACTACTTTTTGATGATATCAATTGAGGTGGATCAGTACATAGAACAGAATAGTTCAGGCCAATTTAAACACCAACAAACAAAAGCTGAAACAAAGATTAACAACATTAAACACGCGATAGATTAACTAAGAACCAATTAATCTACTGGATTTGTATACTTAGGTTTTATTCATGTAATAAATTAAACCCAGATGGCCAGATTCATCAAAGATAGATATAGCTGGCTAGCCTCCAGTACTACTGGCTCCTTCAGAAATTCACACCGTAGCTAGGCACTTGGTCCTCCTCCATCATGAGTCCCTGTTAATGGCTCCATAATTTTTTCCTCTTGTTTCTGCTGGTTGCCACTCTTCCACAAGTAAATGTCAACTCCACTGGCTTGTATCTGATAACAAAGTGAAAAAAACAAAACAAAATAACGATAAATAATTAGAATGTGCAACTATATATAAAAGCTATTCTAGATATATAGCTTAAAACACTAATTAGTTCATTAATGGAAAGACTTACATTTTTCCTTAATTCTTTATCCCTCGAATCAAAGGCAACACGTTTTGTAAAAATAGAGGAGAAGAAGTAATCCTTTGCCAGAAGTCGCTCTTCTGCTTGGAAATGATAATAATCTTCACAAAATAGACTTCGACCCTCAAGAACCTGATAAATAAAAAAAGAATAGAGCCACAAATTTATTTTTTTTCAATAAGGTTGCATACTCCACATATTTGCACAATGAAAATATTTTTAAAAAAAAACTTATAAGGAATTTGTTAACTTACTTCGACAACAACAATGCCATGACTGAGGTCCTTGGTAAATGTGAGGTAAGCATTGTTCTTTCTGAAGCATTCACCTTCCCAGTATTGTTTTTCCCCAAATGGATAGACTGTGGCTACAAGATAATACCCTCCTCCATTTCCATTAAGCTGATGATACTTGTTGATTGGCCTAGACACCAAATCCTGAGAGTGACCCACGCTTGCATTGATGGAGACAAAGAGGCAGAGGACAACTATTGGGAAAGAGAAAGAAAATGCCATATATATTAAAGGAGATTATTAATTAGCTAGATACTAGTAATATTGTATTGCATGGTGTGTCTTCCTTGACATTAGTTGGTTATTTATAGAGAGAACTTGGTAATAATGAAGACATAATTTACTCTTACTGTTGGTCTTCTTGCTAGTAATTAATTATGTGGATCTTTCTCTACACCTCTTAATTGTATGGTTTTATTAGACTTACTTGTATGGATGGAGTGAAATTAAGAACTTAAGCTAGCTAGCATCCAAGTAATTAAATGAATAAAAGTGTCACAGTAGGTTTTGGAGTGATCCTTTTTCTGCGTAGCATCCTCACTTTCTCTCTTTCTTCTTTCTTTTAGTAGTGGTAACAACCTCTCCTCCCCTCAAGTTTTCGTGTTGACGCTGTCAAGTTAATAATGTTTCTTTTTTTTGATATAAACAAGTTAATAATGGTTCTTTTTTTGATATAAACAAGTTAATAATGGTTCTTAAAACTCAGACCAAAAAAGAAAAAGGGAAATGAAAAAGGGTTCTTGAAAGGATTGTGGGGGCTTGATCGGTTTCGTCTTTGTTGCTTTTTCAAGTTAGAAATCCTTGAAGTATTATTATTATTACTTGCTTGTCGCTATATCTAAAAACGCAAAACGTGGAGTAGGTTTGACCCCCCAAAAAAGAAAAAAAAAGGCAGGGGTTGTGGTTTTTTTTTTTTTTTCTCTTGGTAAGTGAAGGCAATCGTCCAGTGTTTTTAGGGGGGATTGGGCCACTTAGCTTGGAAAACGGGCTCGGACCGGAGCCCAGTACTCACACACAGGCCTGAATTAGTTGGACTCGGAAATATTTATCTCCCACAAATCCTTAACAGGCCAAAGAGCCCAACACTTCTGAGATATCCACCTTGAGCATGCATAATCGCAAATTAATCATTTGGTGACCCAAATTAACACCAACAAACAATACCTGAAGGGTTGTAAAATAACGAGATTAATATTATGTATAGAGTCAATTGAAGAAGGAAGAAGAATTGGAGAAGGAAGAAGAGGGAGGAAGAAGGCAAGCTTTGGTTCTTTTATTCATCCCCTCTGTATATTGATTCAATATTTATACAAAACACAAAGGGTATGGTAGGTGTAATAGCACATGACATCCATAACATATTTTTTATAATACTCCTCCTTGGATGTCATTGTGTGTTGGGTAGAATACGCTTCGGGATAAACTGCCTCATTAAAAACCTTACAAAGAAAAACCCTGTGGGATAAAAACTTGGTGAAGGAAAAAAGAGTGCAGTGTGTATTCTACTCTCCCTCATTTTGGCCTCTCATGATTTCTTGATGTCGTTGCATGCCAATCATCCTTGTCAACTTCTGGTGACGTGTGCTTTGTCCGACACTTTTGATACATCATTACTTTAATTGGACAACATTATCTTCATATTTTGTCGTTGGAGCTTCTTCCTTGCTATCTTGCTTCTGTGGTTGCAATAATATAGCAGCTCTATATGTAAAATCGGAGCATCTGCCTCGCTATCTATATGACTCTTGAGGATGCAACATCTTCAAATGTAGCCAAAACACAATCTTGACTAGTTTCATGTATAACATCGTCTGCCTTTTGGTAGCGTTTTGTGCTTGCCATGATACTTCAGGTATTTGCTTTGTGCTTTACATGGATCAAATAATAGACCTGCATCTGCAAAACCAATATCTTGCCAATAGGTTTATGGCATAAGCTTCAGGCTTCATATTACTAGCATGATAAATTGTACTTTAGCAAGGTACTTCAGGACCAATCTAATTCTTCTATGAGATTTTCATCTCAAACTCTTTCTTGAAATATAGCATAGCTTTTGGAAGCTTCTTCAGGAGTTCCAATAATATTTAAATTAAAATAATAGTATCTAAACCATTAATCGTCAATAATGATAAATTCACACATGGATCAAATAAAACATATTAAGCATATATGTGAGAATCATTATAGATACTTAAATTGGTTCAAACCTTATAAAGATCAATATAATTAAATATATTCCCTGGAATTTGTTGTTTCAAGTAACTTGAATCCTTCAGGGATTCTCATGCAATGTCATGACTTATGGATCCATAAAAAAATAGGCTGTAATAGCATCCATTTGATGCATTTCTAATTCTTTTCATATTATGCCAGACTTATCTAAAATAATTGCATCCACCACAGGGGAGTATTTCTCCTCTCAATTAATACCAGGTCATTCGAGTAAAATCTTGTGCAATATGCGACAAGCTGTGCTTTGTGCGAAAGCCGTGTTTTCCCCATTTTTTCGCACAAACACTCATTTATAATCGACTAGTGTTATACCACTGTTGTACGGAATACAAGTCCGAAAAATTCCTCGCTTCATAAGCGAGTCTAACACAGCCTTTAATTAGGTTTCTCTATTTAGCCAATCATTCGGTACCTATGTTTATCAAAAGATGTAGGTTCATGATCCTCATTTTCTTTCATAATATTTAGTGCTATATAAGTGAATATCCCGTCGACGGTTATTTCACGTCGGTTCCATCACATTCCTGGCACTGTAATTGAGATCTCATCATACTCATTTATTTCAGGTACCTGAGTTACTTCTGAAACTTTATCAATTGTGTCAGAAAACCTCTTTTCGAGGATTTTCCTCTTCTTGAGGACTTTTAATATGAACCTTTACTGGAGGTCTTATTTTCTTACTGGGGCCATCTTATCACTTTTGCTCCTTTTTCTCTATCGAGAATGTTTGTTTTCTTTGGGAACCGAGTATATTCTACGCTTCTGACGTACATTAGATTCATTTGCATACTATACTTGTTCTTCTGGAACATTATTTCGAGTAGGAGCATTTGCAGCTGGTATGGTCACACTTTTCAAATAAATATATCTGGCAATTGACTTATCAAATTTTTTGCAAATGAATCAACTTTTAAACTTCAGGTTCACACTAATTTGTTTGAGGATCAAAAAAATAGATATTGAATAACATTTTAATTATATCTTGATCCAGCTGCTTATTTCCTCCCCCTGATGTTGGGTAAACACTTTAAGCAAATATGTCTTCAATCTCAAATTAATGTTTTCAACTACTTTGTAACTGATGGAGATTTTTATACCCAACATCTATTCCCTGCCTTCTTTAAAGGACCGATTTTACTATGCTGTGGTGGAGCATTAAATACTGTGCAACCAATGGTCCGAAGGTGGAAGATACTAGGTTCGTGACCATGAACCAATAGGGAGATTTTATGATCTTATGATATCTTATTGGCTTGATGCACATTTGCTGCGTGTAAAATACCATGTTCTCAAACAGTAATATCTCTTTAGCAATGGTCCTGCAATCAATTGGAAATGTTCGCCCAGATCGATTTGGGTTTATTTCCAACAATATACATTACCCATTGAAGAGATATACCAGCATTATCAAGACATATAGTCTTTCAAGATAATTTGGGATGTGTACCCGCAATTGGCTTAATCATAATAAGCGTGCAACATGCCAACTTGCGTCTAATAAGTACATAATATACCATCTAGTCGATGCATCGATAATCATAAAAGTACCTAGATGGTTAACATGGTGGATTTATTAGTCCGCGTATATGTCCCAATAACTTGCTGGTGGTTCTTATGCCAATCTCATCATAGGAAGGCTGAATAAGTAATTTTGTTTTTCCGCAGCATGGAAATTCATTGATTGTAAAAACTTTTGGTTTTTCAACCGAATGAATTCTGTGTATCATTATGGATCCGGGATGGCCCAGCCGGTCATGCCAAACAATAAGTCCATGTACCAACTCCAAGTTGGTACCAACTTCAGGCTGCTATTTATGTGCTAGCTTTAGGCTGGATATCTTAGAAAAATTATTTACCAGCTTCTGGCTGGTGCATACTAGCTATAAATTACATATCTATCAGCTAACTTCTAGCTTGGTCTCAGCTTCGGACTGTATAAACTTGTGTATTTAAACACTTAAAATTGCTGGCTTCAGGCTAGTGCATTCCAGCTTCTGGCTGGATATGGTAAGTTTATTAACTTAGATTGCTAGCTTCAGGTTGCAATATATGTGCCAATTTTAGGCTTATATCTGTCACTCATGTCGGAAAAGATCAGAATTATTGAGCAATAATTAAAGTAGTGGCAAACTTTTTCAAAAGCAAAATCTCGAAGATTGAAAAAAAAACTTTGGAGTTTACTGATAAATAATGCAAAGTTTTAATCACCGAAAAATCTTCTGGATCTTTTCAGAGACAGAAAAAGGGTCCACATTTGAAAAAACTGACACCTAGCTGTCTAATCTCAGACTATAAGAAGGGGAGACGGTTGAGACAGGAAGATGCAGAAAAACTCAACAAGACAAAAAAAAAATGCCTTCCCCAGCTACAGTTTTCTTTGTTGAGGGTGCCTCTCTAGGAAGAAGGAATAGGTTAGCTTATAGCATGGTGAATGAGCAGCAAGAGGAATTACCGAATGATCTGGCGAGAATTCCTCGTTTAGTGTTTGTTGATGAACTTTATTCATCTAGGTTCTTTGTAACTCCTATGGAAGAAACATTCTTCCTAGCGGATCAAAGCAATCTAAGGGCTTCTTTTTATGGCTCGGCTAACTCTATTATGTTTTTCATATCTAATAGACTGCAGGAATTTCAGCTAGAGCCTTCATGTCAAATTTTAAATCAAAGCAGTTATTATCAGGTTTCCATGATGGCTCGGAGCGTTCCAAGGGTGACTGGGTTACCACCTACATGGCCTAAGGTACGACTTTTACTATGGCATTGCAGGGGTGTAGCAAGAAGATCTCAAGACTTTGTGCGTACCTTAAGGGATCTGAAGAATCAGTACAAGAGTAATATGGTACTGATTACTGAGACTTTATGGCAAGCAGGAGAAAATCATGGTGTGTTTCCACTTCGTTTTCCTCCAACGAATCGGTTTGAGATATCGAGAGAAAACAATATGGGTGGTATGTGGTTCTCCTAGAACGACAGTGTTAGGGTCAACATCAACAACGAGGCTCAGAGTTTTAGAGTCAATGTTGTACCCAGCAGATAAATGATTATTTCAACTTTTGTATGAGAACAATTCCTTTATGTGGATGTTCTCAAGTAATGGATCCATTTTGCAATAATATGTATGTTTTATTTTAGCTTTGCCATTATAACCTCATTCACAGTCATATGCACAATTAATTATACTGTCTTATTCGCTTCAGGGAATAGAGCAGAGTCAATTCGACGGGATCCATGATAATATCTTTTATTACTGTAAGTGGGAGTTTCTGTACTCTTCAAGAGTATTTGCTCTTCCAGAGCGTAAATATATGATCTTCTTGATCATAGAAAAATGTGCGTTCTTCAGGAACATATTCAAACTTATGCTCTTCTGGAGCGTATAAGTCTTTTTCTCATTTTGAGATTGTACATGTTATGTAAAATAGTTGACATCCATACATATAACTCTTCCCCTTGGATGTCAACTTGCATTGTCTTCAGGACAAATGGCTGAGTCATTATTCTAGAAACGATGATAAAATACTGTAAAGTAAATAAAATAAAATAAAATAATACATAATAATAAAAGTGAAACATAAAATAAAATTATTTAATATATACTGGCTTGCACCTTCAGGGTAAGCAAGATAATAACAGTATCCATCTTCGGATGGTCATACAATATCCACCTTCTGGTGGTCATATCTTTCTTTTATTTTCCTCAAAGATCTGCGGAATCTTTTGGCATTAAGACATCCAGTCTTTGCTTTATTTTCTCTTTTTGTTGCGTCTTCCAGACTATTTGCATTTAAATACATTCAATGCCCATAACAAATTTCTTCCGAAAATTCTAAGGGCCTCCAATATTTGTAACAGAATTCCAAAATTAATTAAATAAAAGACTTAATAAATAAACATGGGCCTTTTATTAATTAGACCAATTAAAATTAAATAAACGAAAATTAAATGCAATGGGCCTTGTACGAGCCCAATCAAAATGTAAATTAAAGCAAGAAAATAAATATAATGGGCCTTTTTATAGCCCAATAAATAACCGAAAATTAAATGCAATGGGCCCTTTTAATAGCCCAATCGTAATAAAAATATAAAATATGCTTACTCGATAAATCTTTCAGCAATAATATATAATATATAGCATATTAATATCCGGTTACTACTCCGGTATATATATTTCCATCCTCTCCCCTTTTCTTCATTTTTTTTTCTCTTTTTCTTTCTTCTCTTCCCTTTTTTTTCTCTCTTCTCTTCTTTTTCTTTCCTTTTCTGATTTTTTTTTTAAGGAATTGGGCCGCACAGTGCAGCCCAGGCGCGAAAACCCACAACTCGCGGGTCAGAAACCCGACCCAGACCCGGATCCGACCCGGTTGCAGAAACGGGCCAGTGTCATCCTCAACTTGCCTCGACCCGCCCGTCTAAACGGGTTGCGACCCGGCAAATCACGGGTTTGCACCCATAGACGGCGGCGGCGGCGGCGGGAAAACGGTGCGACGCTGCTGGTGGCGTTGACAGCGGCGCGGGGAAGAGGATCCGTGGATTTCTCGTCGGGTTTGCTCCCTGTGGCGGCGCGTCAGCGGCAGAAACCGGGCGGAGGTGACGGCGTCTGGTCGGCGTATGGGGTGAGGATGCCGACGGTGGGGGTGGTGAGACAGGTAGTTGCACGGAACGATTACTGATGAACAGTAACCGTGGTGCTTCTGGGTTTTTTTTTTTCTGCCATTTTTCTTCTTCCTCAGTCTTCATCATGCTCGGGTTTTCTTCTTGCTCGGGTAGAGGCGTTATCGTGCTGATAACGTGTTGTAAAATAACGAGATTAATATTATGTATAGAGTCAATTGGAGAAGGAAGAAGAGGGAGGAAGAAGGCAAACTTCAGTTCTTTTATTCATCCCCTCTGTATATTCATTGATTCAATATTTATACAAAACACAAAGGGTATGGTAGGTGTAATAGCACATGACATCCATAACACGCTTTTTTATAACATGAAGCAAGATTAATTAAGAACAACTCAACACTCGATAGATTAATTAAGAACCAACAGTTACATATCCCACACGTTCGATATAAAAACTAAATAAATTACTTTCCACATGCTTGACTCCAGGATTTTATTTAGGTTTAATTTTTATGTAAAAACCGAGATTCATCAAACATAGCTGGTTTTCACCAGAAATTAATTTACACCGTAGCACTTGCTCCTCCTCCATCACTTGTTAATGCCTCCATAACTTTTTCCTCTTGATCCTGCTGGTAATTATTGCCACTCCTCCACATGTAAACTTGAACTCCATTACGTGTTATCTGATAACAAAGAGAAGAAAAGGAAAAAAAATTACAAAAATAAATAAGAATATGCAATTAAAAGTTATATATTAATCTAATTAATTCCTTAATGGAATTAAGTCATCATGAGATCATGATTAAGAAGACTTACATATTTCCTCAATTCTAGATCCGCAGAATCAAATTTAACTTCTTTTGTCAAAATAGAGGAGTAAAAGGAATCCTCTGCCAGAAGCCGGTCTCCTGTTTTGAATTGATAATAATCTTTGCAAAATAGACTTCGACCCTCACTAACCTGAAAAATATTAAAAAAAACTTCTAAGGAACTTGTTAACTTAATTAAAAACTAAACCCTAAAAAAGACCCATCTGGTGTGTGAATATATGTACCTCGACAACAACATAGGCAAGAAGATGGTCTTGGCTATATGTGAGCCAAGCGTTGTTCTTCTTGAAGCATTCACCTTCCCAGTGTTGCAAGCCCTTAAATGGATAGACTGTGGCTACATGATAATATCCTCCTCCATTCACATTTATAAGCTGATGAAGTTTGTTGAGTATTGGCCTAGACACTACTTGGTTATTGCCCAAGAAGCTCTTCACCAAATCCTGAGACTGAGAGTAACCCAAGCCTGCATCAATGGAGATAAAGAGGCAGAGGATAACTATTGGGAAAGACAAAGACAGTGCCATTGTGAAGTCTAGATTATAATTTGATACTATTGTATTGCATGGTGTCTCTCCCTTCCCGTTAGTTGGTTATTTATAGAGAAATTTGGTTATAAACCTCATATTTAATTTTTATTGTTGGTCTTCTACTAATTAGGTGGACCTTTACAGCTCTTAGTTGTTTCATTAATTCATTTTATTACACAAATGTTTTTGGTTGATAAAAATTTTAGGTTGAGCCGTTGAGGGGAGGCTCTCAACCTCTCTTCACGATCAAGGTAAATTACAGTTTGAAGAATGTTTATAATGATATTTAAAGATTACATGCACAGTAAAAGAAATAGCGGATGGAAATTCAGACTCTCAACCTGATGAGAATGCTGATTAAAACCTTAATCAACTAAATCAACCCTAATGACCTTATTATCCTTTCTTACTATTATGTGTTTTCCTTTTCTTTCTTTTATGATCTGCTCTTTCATTTTCCCCCTTTCATTTTTTTCTTTCTCCTAGTTCCGTCCTCCTTTTCACGGTTTTCATGTTGTAGGTGCCACGTTGAGATAAATTAGGTTCTTGAAGGATTGTGGGGGCTTGATCTGTTGCGCCCTATCGCTTTCTCAAATTAAAATGTGTACGTAGTAGTTGAACTTATTATTGCTTGCCTGTCCCTATATCTGTCTTGGGATTAATGATATTTTCGCTCATTGTACGCTTCTATTTGTAGCTATGGTACTAATTTTTGTATCCAATATTTGGACCTATTTTCATCAAAATTTTGTACTTTCGTGTTTAACTGGTTTAAGTCATCATGTGAGAACTAAATTTTACAAATTAAATGATGATATGTATCTCTCTCGAAATATTAAATTTAATGAAAATAGGATAATATAAAGACCAAAATCCATTTTAAAGTTAATACAATGTCCCTCCTCTTCTCTTCTTCTCTTTTCTATGGATACCCCTTCATGGAAATTAAGGAATTAATTAGATTAATCTAACTTTTAGTTAATCATCCACCCTTCAATTTTAATCATATGGGGTGGGCAAAAGAAAAAAGAAAAAAGAAAAAAGAAATATATATATATATATATATATATATATATATATATATATATATATATATATATATATATATATATATATATATATAATCTCTACCTTGTAGCCTCTCCAGTCTACTTTTGGTAATTGGCTGGTGAGCAAATCCACTGTCAATTAATCCTTTTTTTGTTCTCTCCTGAATATGGGGATGCCCCATTTCATTCTTGGTACCTCCATTTTTACATAAGTTTAACCAGAAGAAAAAAAGAAGAATCTCACAAATCCCAAATTAATTAAAAAGAAAAAACTAAAGCACCAACAAACAATAATAGCTGAAACGAGATTAACAACAATAACACACGATACATAGATTAATCATGAACCAACAATTACATAAGTAGCATATGTAATAAGAGTTTTATTCCTTCCCACACCGCCACATGTAATTAAGATATATATATATAAAAACTAAATTATTTTATACATGCTTTGAATCTTGGATTTATTTAATCAGGTTTTATTTATATAAAACCCAGATTCATCAAAGATAGCTAGCTAGTCTCCAGTACTGGCTTCATCAGGAATTAATTTACACTCCTTGTTAATGGCTCCATAACTTTATCCTCTTGTTTCAGCTGGTTGCCACTCCTCCATATGTAAATTTGAACTCCTTTATCTCTTATCTGATAATTAACAAAGAGAAGGAAAAAAAAACCAAAATAAATAAGAATATGCAATTAACTAAAAGCTATATTAATCTAATCAATTCCTTGATGGAATTAAGTCATGATCATGAAGACTTACATATTTCCTTAAGTATGGATCCGAGGAATCAAAGGCAACTTTTTTTGGCAATGCAGAAGAGAAAAAAGAGTCCTTTGCCAGAAACCTGTTTATTGTATAGAATAGATAATAATCTGAACAAAATGTACTTTGAGCATCACCAACCTGATAAAAAAAAAAAAAGACACAAAAGTTACTTCTTAAGGTTGCATACTTCACATATATATGCACTAATATGAAAATATCAAAAAGTTTGTAAGGAATTAATTTAATTTGTTTACTTAATTAGAGACTGAACCAAAAAGAAAACCCCCATTTGGTGTATATATATATGTACCTCTACAACAATATAGCCAAGACCAAAATCTTGGGTATATGTGAGGTAAGCGTTGTTAGTCTTGAAGCATTCACCTTCCCAGAATTGATAGCCAGCAAATGGATAGACTGTGGCTACAATCTGATAATATCCATCTTCGTTTCCATTAAGCTGATGATGCTTGTTAATTGGCCTAGACACTACTTGGTAATTGGGCAAGAAGCTTTGCACCAAATCCTCCTGAGAGTAACCCAAGCCTCCATTAAAGGTGATAAAGAGGCAGAGGATAACTAATGGGAAAGACAAAGACAGTGGCATATCTAAGGAGATTATTAAATTTTGTATGGTGTCTCTTGCTTTCTATTAGTTAAGTTATTTATAGAGAAACATTGTAATAAAATATTTAATTTTTTTACTATATTAAGTAATAATTAGGTGGGCCCTGCCAATAATCTCTCTTGATATTTGTTGAGGGTTATGTAGATTCTATTCCAAAGTTGGTAAGGAGAAATTGGACAATTTCTGAGATTTTGATGTTAAGAAAAGGTAAAAACTAGGTGGATCTCTACACCTTTTAATTGTATCATTTTATTACTTATGTTTACTTCCTTTTGCTTTGGAATGTAAAATATTGGTCTAGTGTATTGCCACAAGAACCCTTCAAAAAGCAACCAATTTTTTTTTTTTTAATGTAAAAGAATATTTGTACCAAAGTGTTGCAGGAGACAGTCGACAGTTTTCTTTATGCCATGAACATCTCTTCTCCACGCCCTTCATTTATTTGAACTCATCCAAAAAAAATAGTGAAATACTGGATTCAAAAACTTGAAAAAAATTAAAAAAAAATGAATTTAATTTTCATCCTTTTCATTCAAAATCAGCCGACAAGTTAATACAATTAAGGTAGGCTTTGGCTTTCTAAAAATTGTTTTCCCTCTCACATCTTTGGTTTTACTCTTACTCTATTGAGGTTTTACTCTTACTCAATGGCAATTTAACAGTTGTATCTCAATGGAATTCCAAATTTTTTTTGTTGAATCTGAATATAAATTTAATTTATGACAATGGATTTCAATGCACAATTGCCATCAAGTGAACATCTATCTTATCAACGCCGCAAACGCCAACAGGTTTAGAATTTGAACTATTACATTGCACAACATCATACAGGTTTCAACATGTACAAGGAGTTTCTGTTAGTGCCTTGTCTTGGCACCTATGTTGTAACCATAACTACAGGTGCTTTCCTAAGCGTCCTAACAACCTACCATAGACCTCAAAAAAGCTTAACTCGTTACCACTAGAACTCACAATTGTAAGCCAGTTTTCTTATCTTATCCTCTATGCCTAAAACAAATCGGCAATCCCCACCCTGCAGTGCACCATCCACCAGAGATCTTGACAATTTCGATTCAAACATCTGTACTAGAGTACTGAGCATCCTGAATGTTCATGGTAAACGATTGGTCCATTTCGCAATGCATTTATGACAACTTCTGTTGGATTTCCACAGCTCAAAGCATCAATATCTTGGGCTCTGCATAAACATTGTCAGTCTGTCTCATCAGTCAAAGCAGTAGCACGGCATGAAGAAAACACAACTGGTGCAACTTGGGGGTTTAAAACTACGATTTGAATTAGCAAAAAAGATGGCTTCACTGAATTAGAGCAAAAAATGTTTCTTTTAAGGAAGCGTCAATCAATGGAAAGCTCACCAGACTTCAATGCATAGTGCTGTGGTTCAGAATTTGCTTGGAAGCCTTCAGGGGACTTCATTTTGCTCCCCATTTTTCTTCTCATCCTCTCGGAACTCAAAGAACCTTCAACTGTAAAAACAAGAAAGAACACATCTAGCTGACCCATAAAAGCAAAACGAATTGCAAAGTACTGAAAAAAGAAATTCGGGGGCAAGTCAGAAAGGGTGAATCTGAAATTTAAGGCGGCACTACCCAGAAAAAAAGAAGAAAAAAGAACAACTGTGGTTAATTAATAATGGAGTCAATGGGTTCCATCAACGATACCATTCTGATCAGTCCAGGAAGGTGGTCTTCATACCAAGAAGAATCAAATTAGAAACTGATGGAAACTATTCAAAACCTGGACACAATTTTGGCCTGTGCTAATGGATAACCGTACTAATTACCTTAGATAACTAACTCTACAATCTAGTAAGTTGAAGAAAAATTATCAATCATAGAAAATTTGTGCAACTATGGAGGCTTGTATTTGAAAACCCCTTCAGAAGTTAGTAGAATTCGCAGCTTCAAAGCGCACTGCCAGTGTTGACATCAGAGATGTAAAAAATGTAAAAGATTTATAACTATTAAAGTTTTTATACCTTGCCACTCCCACACCACCTTTGATTCACCCTTGACTATCTTGGGATACCGATCTACTCGGGAATCTTCCTGAACCAACTGCTCAACCTGCAATGTAAGAAGCAATAACTTTGTCTGACTGGAAATTTATAAGCAAATACCTTCTTCTTTTGATAAGTAAGCAAATACCATATTGAATGCTGTAGAATCTGTTCATGGAATAAATATAATCGCAACTAACACCTTTCTCCATAAAACAGGGTCCCTCCTTTCTTTAGGCAAAAGCACGTGATCTCTTAACCGTGAAGCCACCACCCATGGTTCACTTTCTGCATTTACTCTTTTTGACATCAAGGCCTGTTCCTCAAGTATTTCACAAACCTAACAGATAAGAAAATTAAGACTGTTCCTTTAGAACACAACAAAAATAGCTATTCCAACAAACATGTTTACCCTATGAATGTGTACTTAAAATAAAGTGGAACACGTATCAACCCCATAAAAACTCAATTAAGAAGAACAATCTTCAAAACACCATGTAATATAATGGATATAGACACAGCCACTAACTCCGAAAAGGATAGCAGACAAGCTTTAAGGTAAGGGAAATGTAGTTGATTGAAGGAAAGAAGGTAATATGCATAGCAACTGAACCGGGGGTCAAATCTAGGCAAT
>JAKUCV010004059.1:4930-20407 GCA_028386065.3 Turnera subulata | reverse complement strand
ACTGCTTCCTCTGCTCGGCTGCCCGAGCCTCCTTCCCGATCAACTGAACTCTCTCAGCATCAAAAGCAGCCGCACAAACTGCCTCCCAAGTCTTGTGCCCTCCACCAGCCACAGCTAACGCCAACTCTGTACGTAAGCCGTTAACAAACCGCCTACACTTGGTCACCTCATCGGGCACAAACTCCCTAGCATAAGAGAGGAGAATGCTGAACCGGATCCTGAAAGCAGACACAGTCTCATCTAGACCCTGCTTCACCTCGAGAAAATGCTTCTTCTGCTCCTCCAGAAAACCTACAGTGAGAAACTCCTTGTAGAATTTCTCCTTGAAATCCTCCTATGGCATCTCCACAGGCTTCGGTAAGTCGGCCACAAGTTCTTGCCACCAAGTCAATGCATACCCTGTGAACTTGTATGCCGCAAATCGGGCTCTCTGCTCAGGAGCGCAAGTGAACTTCTCCAGAACATTCTCCACCTGGCGAAACCAATCATCAAACTCCTTGGCTTTGCCCTCCTCACCTGAGAATTCCTTCACTGCTGACTTATCCATGTGTTTGTAACCACTTTCCATACCACCTGCTGCAGCAGATGCTACCAGCTGGGCACCCTGCTGCTGCTGCTGGAACTGCTGGAACTGCTTCCACTACAAAAAGGCCTGATACTGCTGGAAAGCTGGGTCCACAACAGGTGGTACGGGTGGCACAACATTCTGTCCACCTCCTCCTGCAGCGTTATTCTCCGCTGCATTATTGTTCCCCTGACCCACGGGAACCTGCATCACCGACACATTGTCGGAGACATGAGTAGCGGCGTCATCCTCAGCATTGTGTTGCCCCTGGTGATCCATATCAACGTCTATATGAATGCAAATGAGTCAAAAACACTTTCTAAGTCATAAATCCGGAAACAGGCTTAAACACAGAATTCACTTTGAAAACAAAGTTTAAAACAATTTTAAAACCAAGGATCTGAAGCCTGCTCCTACCAAGCTGAAACACCCATGTCCCAATTTTACAATAAAATACTTAAACTCATGGAAATTGCCAAAATACCCCTGAAACCCAGGACACGAAACCCAATGACAAACATTATCCAAAATCCTTAATGAAACGAGATGTCATATACAATAAAATCAAACCGGCCTAACAAGCCATGAGTTAACCCGGCATCCTGTCGATACATCATCAAATACCAAATCCCGGCAACCCGCCGATAAAATAGTCAAAATCAAGAAGACATCTCAACAAAATCCAATGCAGCGGAATATGAAGATAAAATAAAAACAAAGTAAAAATGAAATGCAGTCGGCTCTATGGATCCAACCGGGAGAAGAGGCACAGCTACCTGCTGAGATAACCACGTCCGTACTCTGGGAGGGTAGATAGTGACTACACGCTAACTAAGAGTGTGAAAAACAACGTTGGCGATTATGTGAGTCGCCTACTCAGTGAGCAGTATAAATCTAAGTATGTAGGTGTGCAGAATCAAGTTTGAAAGGAAAGAAGAGTAACAAGACAAGTAAGCAAACATACAACAACCAGTACTAACATGCCAAGACATTCAAGCAAACAGTTCATTATTCTCCATCTGTTGTGTGTTAAGTTTTCTTATTATAATTTATTATTCAGGGCCCCCTACTGTGTGCGTCGAGCTTGGTCCCGTCTCATGAGACAACCAGGCATAAGCCCAAAAAAAACCAGGCACGAAGCCCAAACATATCCATAGAGAGAGAGAGAGAGAGAGAGAGAGAGAGAGGAAGAGGGAGGTAGAAAGGGGGAGGTAGAAGGTGGGAGGTAGAACCGGTCATCACAGACCCATATGCTAATCCATATATCACATGTTATCCCGCATGCAAACCCGAGGGGTATCACTTCCCGCTCGAACCAACCGGTCATCAGCACAAAGTAGCCTATCTTCTACTATACATTATCTTTATTCACAAGTTATGAGTTTATGTGTGCCAAAAGTTGTGATTTAACAGGGTTGTGTGTATTCTCATCCTAGTCATATATCCGGGTCTCCGACCCACAACACATCACACAAATTACCCAAAATCACATCGCATGTTATGTTCCACAGTAATCCAAATCATGCTCAACCAGCAAATAAAAAAAACACATAGGCACACAATACGGATCACAGCATGTCAGCAAACAAGCATGCAACTCAAACAGACCAATCCCACAAGCTCATGCATACAAACATAAAAAAACTTATAAAGTCACCTCAACGACGGTTGTCCTGTGGAGCTTTTCCCAAAACAGATCCTCCAGCTCCCGAGGTATTACCCGTGCCTGAATACCGGCACACACAACAAATTACAAGGAATTACAATAAGCCGTGCATGCATGATAACTATAATGCTCCACTGAGTTTAACCCGTCCTTAGTTAGCCAACTATGTAATTTCCGGGTCTAAGCCCGTCATGGTGTTTCCCTCACCTAACTCCGAGTATCGGAACCTAAAGTTCACCGGGCTTAAGCCCAACTAAGTCCAATGGTTAACAAATCCAGTTATAAAAATCACATTACCGGCCTAGGCCCGATTCGGACCAATTTCCACCCAAGGGTTTTACCCGAGTCAAATATTCCCGGCCTATGGTTCTACCCGTGTCGGTAAGTCCCGGTTATACACAATCACAACCCCGCACCCGGTGTTCCATTAAACATCCTTTATTTCCGATACAACAATTATTCCTACATTAATTATTACATGCCATGAATGTACAAATTGTACATCAAAGTATACCGTTAAATGCCGGAATAAAAACCCGAGCCTCGCCGGAAAATTTCCGAGTCTCGCCGGATTCCGGTGAACTTCGCCGGAAATCACCAAAGCTGCCCAACACAATCCCAACAACACTGCCACATCCAGAGCAACAAACAAATACCAGAACCAATCTTCTCAACAAATCCATAGTCCAAAGAAAAAAACTGAAACAGAAAAGAGGGCCGGAATCTTACCGGAATCAAACACTGTCCAGAACCAGATCCTACTGCCGAAGCGTCGGATCTAAGGAGCAGCACCGGTTTCTGCAGCAACTCTCCTGCCCGGAACTACACCCCGACCCGAGCACAATCCCCGCGACCGCCGGCAAACGAGCCACTAACAGCCAACACGCACTTACTGTTAGAACAAACACAGTCGAATCGTCGTCGACATCAACCACCACAGCCCCGACAGCAACCGAAAAACACCACGACACCACCCCCACGAACCCGCCACCGAACATCATCCCACATGAACCCCACCAAAACAAACCAATGCCCGATTAAACCAAATCAACCAAGGAAGAACAAAGAAGAGAGGCGAAAGGACGAAGGAAGGGTACGGCGGCTTACCAGTGACGAAGGCGGCGTCTCTCCGAGCCTTTACTGTCGAGTCCTTGATGCAGCAGACGACGGCAACTGAATGGCTGCAGCTCAAGAAGAAGAGAAGCAGATGAGGCGAGAGGGAATGAGAGGAACGAGAGGAGGTGTCGTGGGGAAGAGGAAGAAGGGAGAGAGAGATGGGGTCGACGGCGGCTGGGGAGAAAAGAAGGAGAAAAGAAAAAGAAAAGAGGAAGACTCGGGCTAGGGCTTGGCCGCCCTAGTGGACGACCCGTCGTCCGCTTAGGCGCGGTCAACCCCCTGCCCGTTCAGTGCGATTCCTTTTTTTTTTTTAACAGTATTCAAAACGACGTAGTTTCAAATGAAACCACGCTAAACTTCGTGTTTCATCCCCGATCTCGAATCCGTTTCCCACGGGACCCGAACCATGAACATTACCAACTTAAAATTGACATTTCCAAGGAAAAGAAATAATTTATTTCCTCGACTAAAACCCGAAAATACCTCAAGGGTAAAATTGGAATAAAAAATCCGGAAATTTCCGAATATCAAATAATGAAATTTCGGGGCGTTACTGTAGAGATGTGAAGTTTGATGAACAAAATGCATGGGTTGGGGAAAATATGGTAGAAATAGTGGATTGTATAGGGAAGTCCTCTTCTAAGTCTATAGAGCTAGGAATTGAAGATGGTTATGATTCTGATGCACCCCCTAGCAAATTTAGATCACTTGCTGAAATCTATGAAAATTGTAGCCTAGCTACTTCAGAGCCAACAGACTTTGAAGAAGCATTAAGTAAAAAAGAGTGGAAAGTAGCAATGGAGGAGGAGATTAGGATGATTGAGAAGAATCAAACTCGGGAATTAGTTGAGAGGCCTCAGGACAGGAAAGTGATTGGTGTAAGATGGGTTTTTAGATTGAAATTAAATCCTGATGGTTCAGTCTCAAAGCATAAAGCTAGATTGGTGGTTAAAGGGTATGCTCAAGAGTATGGAATAGATTTTTTTGATACTTTTGCTCCAGTAGCAAGGTTGGATACAATTAGATTAATTCTTGCTCTTGCTGCCCATCATGATTGGAAGGTATTTCACCTTTGATGTTAAGTCTGCCTTTTTAAATGAGGAAATCTTCAATGAACAACCACCTAGTTTTGTTGTTCATGGAAAAGAACAGTGTGTTTACAAGCTGAAAAAGCACTTTATGGCCTAAAACAAGCTCCAAGAGCTTGGTACAGCAGGATTGACACTCATCTTATCAATCATGGTTTTGAGAGGAGTGAAAATGAAGCTATCTTATATATAAAAAGAAGTCCTGCTGGTATTGTTGTGATCTCATTATATGTTGATGATTTGTTGATTTCTGGAAATAATCATGGCTTGGTGACTAACTTCAAAGAAGAAATGGAGAGAATGTTTGAGATGACTGATTTGGGTGAAATGAGTTATTTTCTTGGTATGGAGATCCACCAATTCAATGGTGGAATCTTTATCTCAAAAGAAAAGTATGCTAAGAAGATTTTGAGGAAATTCAAAATGGAAAATTGCAAATCTGTTGCTTCTCCATTAGATGTTAGTGTGAAGCTGTCCAAAAATGATGGAGGAGATGAAGTTGAGGCATCTGAATATAGAAGCCTTGTTGTTTGTTTGCTGTATCTTACGGCAACAAGGCCAGATCTTATGTATGCTGCAAGTCTTCTCTCAAGGTTCATGCAAGTTCCTAAACAAAGTCACCAAGGGGCAGCAAAGAGGGTTTTAAGGTATTTGAAAGGAACTCTGGACTTTGGTATCCTTTTCAAGGTTTCTGGTGATGCTAAGTTAGTAGCATTCTCTGATAGTGATTGGGCGGGTAGTTTGGATGACATGAAAAGCACCATAGGATGTGTTTTCAGCCTTGGTTCAGGAGTTTTTTCTTGGATTTCTAAGAAGCAAACCACAGTTGCCCAATCAACTGCTGAAGCAGAGTATTTGGCAGCAGCAGCAGCAACTAATCATGTGATTTGGTTGAGAAAAATCTTGAAAGATCTTGGTCAAGAACAGTAGGAAGCCACAAGCATCTTTTGTGATAATCAATCTACAATTGCAATGGTTAAGAATCCTGTTGATCATGGTAGGACCAAGCATATCAAAGTGAAGTATCATTTCATGAGAGAAGCAAAGAAGGATATGGAAGTGCAGATGGTCTATTGCAGCTCTGAAGATCAAACAGCTGATATTTTGACTAAAGCATTACCTAGAGCAAGATTTGAAGTTTTGAGAACCAAGTTGGGAGTTGTTAGCAAAAGGATCAAGGAGGAGTGTTAGAATCTTTGATCCTTTTTCCTAACAGTAACAATTATTATGTCTAGAATTATCTAGTAGTTTTACTAGCTCAAGTGGAGTAAAAATCTTTTGTGTTGTAGGGATTTTTACCTAGAAGTATGTAGAAGTTTTTTGTATTTTGTGGTGTATAAAACAGCTACGTATATATTTTATTGGACCACACAAAGTCCATATATATACCATTGTGTTGTAGTGTAATATAAGCAATCTTTTGAGAAAGAATACAAGTATTCCATTTTGGTTACCTGTCTTTGGATTTTACTGTCCTTTTTTGTGGGAAAACAGAACACACCTTTGTTTTCTATTTATGTGAATTTTTTAGTTATAACCCAACACTCTCATCTGTCACCGCAGATGTCTTCTCCACTGTTGTGAACAAAAAGACTGCCAAGGAAGCGAGGGATGCCCTAGAAGAGACGTTAGCCTCGCCTAACAACACCAGAGTAATGGCGATTCACATGGCCCTTCAGCGTCTCGAACAACTTACTGATGAACCAGTGTTGCGCTATCTCCACCGCGCAAAACGTCTGGCTGATGAAATGACTGCTTCTGGTAAGCCACTTTCAACCAATGATTTCAACATTTATCTGTTTCGGGGATTGAAGGATGAGTATAAACCTCTCGTTTCATCTCTTCAAACACGTCGTGAACCAGTAATATTTTCTGAGCTTCAGAGCTTACTCATGAGTCATGAGTTTATTTTTGATGATCCGTTGAAAAGGATTCATATTGATGGTGTTTCTAGCTCTGTTAGTTCTCCTTCATCCCCACAGGTTATTGTTGCTCCTAGTGCCAATCTTGTTCAGCACAATGGCTCCTCCGATGGTGGACGTCCACGTAATAAACCCAACTGTCGTGGGCGAGGTGGACGCGATGGCCGAGGCCGTGGTAATGGCTCCATGCGGCAACCATGCTCTCCGCAGAAGACTTCCAATGGTGGTTCTCGTATTCAGTTTCAAATTTGTGGCCGTTTTGGCCATGGGGCTCTTACTTGCTACAATAGGCAAACGCCTGTTCCTAGTGCACATTCAGTGCAATCTGTTGCTGCTGCCCCTTCGAGTTATGGCTCTTGGTTTCCAGTCACAGGTGCTACGCACCATGTTACTCCGGATGTCACTCATCTTCAGGGATATGAGGATTATCATGGCCCAGATTCCCTTCATGTTGGCAATGGGGCACATCTTCCTATAGCGGGTATAGGCTCTCAAACCTTGTCCTCCTCTTTTGTTTCACCTACTCTTCGCCTCCTTGATATCTTACATGTCCCCACTATTACTAAATCCCTGCTGTTTGTTCACAAGTTTACTCGAGATAATAACGTTTTCTTTGAATTCCATCCAACTCATTTTTTTATAAAGGACCAGGTTACCCGGAAAATCCTCCATCAAGGTCCGAGGGTCTTTATGCTCTTTCTCCTCCTGTTCCGCATGGTCCAGAGGCACATCTTGCTGTGAGTGCTGATTCTCTTGTGTGGCATAGGAGGCTAGGGCACCCGCTCTCTCGTGTTCAATAATGATTCCTGTCACAATTTTCGTCCACAGCTTCTGGTCAGAGTCCTCCTTGTGAACATTGCCCTCTGGGCAAAATGTCTCGCAAGCATCTATCAATAAGTGGTTCTCGTGCCACCAGTCCTTTAGACTTATTATTTTGTGATGTTTGGGGTCCTGCCCCATCATCTAGTTCCGATGGTCATGTTTATTATTTGCTTATTGTGGACGATTTTAGCAAGTTCTTATGGTATTTTCCAATAAAGTTAAAGTCAGATGTTTTTCATGTTTTTCAAACTTTTCATCATCTTGTTGAGAGACAATTTGAACGCAAAATTAAAGAGGTCCAAACAAATTGGGGTGGTGAGTTCCGCAAGCTCACATCTTATTTTAACACTCATGGCGTCAAACACCGTCTAATGTGTCCTCACACACATGAGCAACAAGGCTCTGTGGAACGTCGTCACCGTCATGTAGTCGAAACTGGTCTCTCGTTAATGGCTACTGGAAATATTCCTCGTCATTTCTGGCATTTTGCTTTTGAAACAGCCATTTATTTAATTAATCGGATCCCCTCTGTAATAAACAACAGTAAATCTCCTTTCCAAGTACTCTTTGGTCGCACACCTAACCACAGCATGATGCGTGTCTTTGGTTGCCTTTGCTTTCCTTATCTTCGCCCGTACAATCGTCATAAACTTGATTATAGGTCAACCCCATGTGTCTTTTTAGGTTATAGTTCATCTCATGTTGGACACCGTTGCTATGATTATCGCACTCACAGGTTCTATATAGCACGACATGTAGAGTTTCATGAAACTGTGTTTCCATATAATACATTGGTTTCTCCTGTTGAGTCGAACAACCAGGTGCCCACCTCCACATGGACTCCTGTGCCACTACAAGTATTTTTCCCAGCACTTCAGCAAGGTACGTCTCCTTCTTTACCCCGTTTTCCAGATTCTTCTCTCTCTCCTACTACTGTGCAACAGTCAGCTACAAAGCAATTTTCGCAGCCTACACAACAGCCCACGCTATCCTCTCCTCCAACAAATTCTACGTCAGCTTCTTCCCCACAACCAGTTCCCTTCGTCTTAGTTGACGCTTCTCCTCAGTTAACACCTCCTGCACCAACACCTCCGCCACCACCTATCACTCGACATCCCATGCACCTTAGGGCAACTAGAAAACCACCTGCTCGATATTCTCCATCCTCCAATCTTGTTGTCAGTACTCTTCCCACAACAGAACCACAATCCTTCATTGAAGCAAATAAGTACAGGGTTTGGCGTCATGCCATGTTAGAGGAGATGAATGCCCTTATTAAAAACCAAACTTGGGTACTGGTTCCATATAATCCTCGTATGAATCTTGTGGGGTGTAAGTGGGTTTATCGGATAAAGCATAAATCTGATGGCAGTGTTGAGAGGTATAAGGCTAGGTTGGTGGCCAAAGGGTTTCATCAAAGAGAAGGGCTTGACTACACAGAGACCTTCAGCCCCGTTGTCAAACCAGTGACAATTCGAGTGGTGTTGTCTTTGGCTCTTACTCGCAGCTGGGCTATCAACCAACTCGATGTTCGTAATGTATTCCTTCATGGACATTTGGATGAGAAGGTGTCCATGACACAACCGCAGGGGTTCGTTGACACTGACCATCCCCAATCACGTGTGTCTACTTCAGAAATCTTTATATGGCCTAAAACAGGCTCCTCGGGCATGGTACTCACATCTCAGCTCTTACCTTCAAACTCAAGGCTTTAAAGTGTCCAGTTCGATCCCTCCTTGCTGATTTATTCCACATCATCAGTTCTGGTCTATTTTCTAGTGTATGTTGACGATATCATCATTACTGGCAGCAACAAGGACTTTGTTGTTCTTTAGTGAACAAACTTAGCACAATTTTTGCTTTACGAGATATGGGTTTTCCATCTTATTTTTTGGGCATCGAGGTTCATAAGACTGACTCTGGCATTCTTCTCACACAAGAAAAATACACGCGTGAGTTATTGAAGAAAGCAGGTATGGAAACCTGTAAACCAGTTCACACACCTTCTTCAGTTTCTACTGTTCTAAGCAAAATCAAAGGGGAGCCTTTATCTGATATCACCAAGTATAGGCTTCTTGTTGGTTCTCTTCAATACCTTGCCATAACGCGTCCGGACATCATGTGCTCTGTTAGCAAGGTTAGTCAGTTCCTTCATGCTCCCACGAATGACCATCTTGTTGCTGTCAAGCGAATACTATGGTATCTGGCCCATACACCTACCTATGGACTTCCCTTACAGCCTGCTCGATCTCGCGATGTCCAGGTCTACACCGACGCTGATTGGGCGGGCAATCCTGATGATAGGCGCTCGACTGCGGGATTTCTTGTTTACTTTGGAGGGAACCTTGTTGCTTGGGCATCTCAGAAACAACGAACCGTAGCCCGATCCTCCACTGAAGCAGAGTACAAAGCCATGGCTGACGGTACTGCTGAAGTTATGTGGCTCAAGACACTCCTTTCAGAACTTGGCATTTCCATCGGCAGCACAACCTTATGGTGTGACAACTTAGGAGCCACCTTCTTGAGTCATAACCTGGTTTTGCATGCTCGGACGAAACACGTAGAAATTGACTTTCATTTTTTCCGAGAACAAGTGGCACAGAAGAAGCTGAATGTTCGGTTTATTACAAGTGATGAGCAGTTGGCAGACATACTCACCAAACCTTTGACAGTGACAAAATTTGTCTCCAATCGCACCAAACTCACCCTACAAGCTCGACCCGGTTGAGTTTGAGGGGGGGTATTAGAGGATAGGATTCTCTGTGTGATAAGATAGAGTACATAGGTGATATACCTGAGCTAATTAATCAGTACAGTTAATCTTTAGTTATCTGTACAGCTGCATCTTACTATTTATTCTTATCATGTGCAGACTTGCTATTGTATTGTAACTCAAAGACTTGTAATATAAATATACAAAGAGGCTACAGCATTAAGTGTGTAGCAATTCATTCATTCACAACTTCTGTATTTATAATGACAAAGTGATTCAATAGGAGTGCTATTTGATTTTTCTCTGGCTAAAGCCTCTTCTAGATGGATATAGGCATAACAAGTCACAACCGAACTTCCCTGACAATTGCAATGACCTCATTGCTTCTGCCGAATCGGGTAAACAATAGAAAGGACTATGCAAGACATTTGGGAAGAGTAGCAAGGGTGGGTTTCAGCCCAAACACAATTTAGTGTTTGACTAGCGGCTCCGCGCGTTGCTGCGGATTTAGGCTTTAAGTACGAATTTAGTGTAGGGAGTAAAAAAACTAATAATTCCAATATTTAGAGAAAATAATCTTATATCCTTTGTTAAAATTTTTTAGTTTTTATTACTTTGTTTATAAAATTATAATATTATTTTTAAACTTAATCTAATTAACTATATTGATGCTACATCTTTACCAATCAAGATAATTAATACTCTTTCGACAAAAAAAAAGATAATTAATACTCATTCAGTAAAAACCTTCTTACATTGGTTTGGAAGAGATGACATTATAGTGATAAAGTGACATTCTAAGAATATTTACTTGTTTATGATAACAAAACAGGTCTCATAAAAAAAAATAATGATAACAAAACAGGTAAATTTTAAACAATCCTATTTGTGTGCTTGCTGTCAGATTGAATGTAACGGTTGAACAATGGACAAAATAATAAAAGCACATGGGTTTTAGGAGGAACAATTACTTTTTAGTTATTAGGCATAATACCCAATTTTATACATCATTTTGCATATTTTAGTCAATTTCATACATGAATTTACAATTGGGTCAATTTAATATATGAGTTTTCATAATTGAGTCAATGTAATACATCAGTTTTCAAAATTGAGTCAATTTAGTTGCAGGGACAAAATTGAAGGGGATAATTATTTTTTAAGCCCAAAATTTTTTTATTTTTTACAACTAAGTCCTATACCATTAAAAACCTACATCTGAGTCCTATTCCTTTATTAGTTACAACAAACAAGTCGTAAACCTAATTTCTGTCAAGTTCTCCTGTTAAATCTAACTTTTTAAATGGAGAAAGTTACGTGTTAGTCCCTCAAACATTAAATTTAAAGAAAAAAACTTCCTAAACAGAAAATAAAAATACATTATTTTTATTTTTAAGAAAGAAACCTAAATATTTTAATGGAATTATTTATATTTTAGCCCCTCAAACTTTAAATTCATAGCAAAAAATATCTCAAATTAAAAAAATAGAAATATAAATACCGTAAACTTTTATTTTTATAAAAGAAATACTAAACCAAAAACATAAAAAATCATAAATCCAAAATCATAAAAATCTCTAAACCATAAATCATAAAATCTTAAACTCCTGAATACTAAAACACTAAATTTAAAATCTTAAAAATTTAAATCATAAATCCTAAAATCCTAAAATCTTAAACCCTAAATTCCTAAATTCTAAACTCTAAAACCTATAAACCGTAAACCTTAAACCCTAAAAATTTAAAACCTTAAACCCTAAATTCTTAAATCCTAAAACCTAAACCCTAAAATATTAAACCTTAATTAAAAAAAATCTAAAACATAAACCTTAAGTCTCTAAATCCTAAAATCCTAAAACTAAAGCTTAGAAATTAAAAATTTAAGGTTATAGTATTTAAGTTTTTTTCGTTTAGATTTTTAAGCTTAGGATTTAAAGTTTAGTTTTTTAAAACTTTAGGGTTTAGGATATTAGGTTTTGGGGTTTAGCAAATTAGATTTTTAGAATGCCTGTAATTATTATTGTAAAATTTAAGTTATTACAAGCCAATATTATAGAAATAGTGGAAGAAAAATAACATAATATGAAGATTATAAGCTAACAGTTCTTTATATTGTGCAAGCTTTGGTATGTCATGATTAAAAAAAAACATTGTTGAGGGAGAGCTACTCAGAGATGATATATTCCCAACTGCATAAAAATAAATAAATTATCAAATTTCGCAATAATAGGCATTTATAATAGCGAATACAATATTTAAACATGGAAAAGATTCATAAAATTAATTACTTTCTAAAGAAAACAAAGAAGAAACTTATATTTATTTTGTCACCTTTAAATGATATTTTGTTTAATGTATTGTTCAAATTAACTCAAGTTGAAAACAACAGTAGGTACCTAAAAGCCAATAAAAGATTTATTGTAAGGAAAAATATAGTCAATTAAGCTTTAATAGAACCCTTGCATCCTTGACTAACTTGAAATGCTGCAAAGCAACACAAAATAAAGCAATTGCAACAGGTCATATATTAAGTATATATTGTATATTGTGACTAAATTTAAATAACAAATGGGAATAACTGTATTTTTTTCTAAAATTTTTTAAAATCTAGAAAAATATTAAAAAAGTCATAAAGAAAGATAGCTGAGCATATCAACTCAACAACAAACATGAAATTACAAAAATAAGAAATTAGAACTATATTTAAAAGTATAGTTTTGATAAGTGAAACACCCCGACCTAAATTTACCCAATACACAGTAATTACCGAGCAACAGTGCCGACACGTGGCACAAATAGTATATTCAACAGCAAATCCGGCCCAACGACCCAACATAATAACAATTACCCGACCTCGGGTATCTCAACATTAACAGCACAGCGGAAGCATTTATAATCTTATAAATAACATATGCAAAACTCCAAATGCAAATTAATGGATCCGAGTCCTGCCCGAGGGGTGCGCCGCAGCTTTCCTCGTACGTTCCTGCACTACAAACAACTCAACCTACGGGATGAAAACCCGCAGGCGAGGGGTGAGTCCGAAGTGCTCACCGACGAAGGATAAACAGTGATATGCAGGCAACCGTAATACTTCCTGGATATCAACATATTTCGGGTGCCTGACCAAAACCAAGAGAACCCAGGGATAGACATCCCAAATAAATCAACGGGATAGACATCCCAAATAAATCAACGGGATAGACATCCCAAGCATAGACATGCTTCCACAAGAACCCAGGTCAAGGCCACCACAAAACAGTCTTTACCCATCGAGTCAGACCACTACTTTTCAAGTGACAATAAAGTCGTCAACATAACTTCCAATTATCCATTTTCCATTTTCAATATCCTTTATCAATTTTCCATGGCCAATAGTCCAACAATCATAACAGCAATAACCATAACAGACAAATAATCAACAGTGAATATTTCCGCAGTTCAATCAAACAACAAAACACACAAAGTATTACAGGCAACATAACAAGGGTTATCCATCCTCACTTGATGTGTCTCTGAAACTGCTATCCGATCAAACCTCAATGTCCCTATTATACATATATGGAAACACAATCACTTATAATGCACCAACAAGATGATTATGCATGATACCGGTTTAACAGTTATTATACGGCTTTTCTGTTTATTTTATTATCTCCATAGTTATCTTATTACCAAACAGTTCTTCCAACTTGGTGGTATTTAATTTAATCCAACGGTTATATCAAGTGTAAATGATTAAATCAAAAACCGAAACCGAGCGCCCAAGCCGACATCCCGGCCCTTAGGTCGCTTATGACAAGAAAATATGTATATACACAAATACGTTGTATAAATTATATTTGGTAATATTTCAAAGTAACTAATATTTCATAAGTACTTATTCTCGACAAAATAATAATAATAGTAATAACCATATATACGCTTAGTAAGAATTGATTATAAAATAGTGGTAACGTTAAATACGTCTAAATAGTATATGAATAATATATATCCAATATTATACTTTGATAATACCCCTTCCAAAAATATTTTTCATAACAATAATTATTATCATATCATATATTCATTTCCAAAAATTATTTCCATAAAATAATTATACCACATATATTCTCTTCTATCATAAAATAATTTTCCCAAAAGTGATGATCACATATATATATATATTTTTTTCAAAAATGCAGTGTCTTACAAAATAATTATTTACTTGATAACCAACTGATAGTTAACAAATACGAAAATAATACCAGTAGTGGCGCCGATAAATAATGAAAACTGGTAGAATAATATAACCAATAATAATAATAATAATAATTTAATCTAAAAATAAATATTAAATTAACCACATTTGATAAGTCATAATAATTATAGTAAATAATTATATGAACGAGTAATATTAAAATAATCCCTCAGAGACAAACTGTTTGGTTATAAAAATATAGCCAAAGGCTCTTTAGGTACTTCATTCAATATATATCGTAGAAAATATATATATTTGACAAATAAAAATTCCAACAATAACCTTATAAATAAACTTGTTTGGTTACTATTAATAAATATTTGAATATCCAAAATATTACTCCAATAAACTAGAAAATAATGAGAATATTAATTATTATTATTATTATGCAATTAAATCTTTAAATAATAATAGCCAAAGTATCTTAGAAAATATAAATCCATGCATAATTTATTATTCCCAAGAAAATATTAAATTAATTCAGAAATAAAATGTCACAGCTGCTTTTATAAATTCTTACATGACCAAAAGTATATTTCCAAAAATCATAGAATATTTAATTATTTTATAATCCGGATGAAACTGTAACAATTATTAATAAAAACGTTCAGTCGAATAAATTCTTTCATTAACCCATGTAGTTAATTATGTCCGTTTATATCAAGCCATTAAAGAAACCGTTAATATCGAGAACATGGGTACGTTACACGTTCGGCCCGTTTCCGAGTCCATTGTGTAAACCACCCAAACCCGAGCCCATTAGATGTCCGGGGTCCAAGGGGTTACCGTTCAACATCACCAGGTGAAGTCCCAGGAGCCTCGCTGGAAAATTGCCATCGGTGCAACCTTCAACAACCTAAACCTCTACTGCTCTACACACGCAGACAACCTGAATCCTCCAACCAACAAAGCATTACCATCACCATCACTACTACTATAGAATCATAACATCTGGTCCTTATTTCACAACATCAACACCATTAACAACCAGACCACGGTAACATCATCAGCAACACCCTATTGACAGCAGCTATCCGGCCAAACCAACCCAAAGTATAATCCATCCAAACACTACTCCTCTAGAAACAAAAAAAAAAAAAGAAAAAACACAACTAAGCACCTCAACACCAAACCAGAAAAACCCACAATCTCACTGTCAATACAACCCCATCAACCCATCAATTCATCAACTCCGAGCCATCCATCCACCACCACTCCTGCTTGGCAACAGCCACCAAAACTTTTCATGACACCACCGCTGACCCCCAACAAAATAACACAAACAAACCCAATTTGCCATCATCATCATCGACCGCACAACTCACAACCCAGGATCCAAAACCTA
>JAKUCV010004058.1:0-68610 GCA_028386065.3 Turnera subulata | reverse complement strand
GAATGGATGGGATTGTTGATGATGTTTTCGTATTGGGTTGTTTTTCTGGGTGGAGGTGTTGGCTTGTTGTGAACTGATTGGTAAGTTCCAGCATTCTTATTTTCAATTTCCATGCTTGTGTTAAGTATTAGTTTTGCTGCCCAGAAGATTGAGGGCGTGTTTTGAGTTGAATCGAGCCTGACATTATAGTGAATGGTTTCTGATTTTGGGGTTTTTAATTCTAGGCTGAATCTTTAGGAACCATACCTCATAGCCCTCATTTATTTTAATGGTTAATAATCAGCTGTGGCAACTGATTTTGGTCGCGTAATGTACTTTAAGATTCAAGATCCACAAATGATTTCTAAGAGTAGGACACGTATCCAACACTCAATGTTGAATTTCCAGTAATCTATTTATCTTGTTGGGATATCAAATGGTTCATGTACAAGAGGTTTATTTTGAATCTTTGCTAGCCTTAGCCGAACTAGAATCAAAGATGGTCCCTTGTTTTTTTTTGAGTTTTCTTTTGCTGACATGGAATATGTGATAATCAACTCCTTGTTAATGCGACATTCTGCATTCACTTATCACGAGGGCATGAATTGATTATTTGACTTCAAGAATATATACATACACATGCATATATACTTACATAGCTACTTATGTATGTGTATGTGTTGCTAGTAGAACACGTGGATTGAAGTTGATGCCTAAGCACTAAATTTTGGAGATATAAGGTTGACATGGAAACAAGTCCAGATGAGTGCCTTGCACATGGTTCCTAAATGACTTCATTCTTTCCTTTCTATAAACCATCATTTTTACTCACACCTAATACTGGTTAATAATTCAAGTAAATAAGTTGTTCTAAGCGAGAGTTGATATATGTAGGACATGCTAATGACATAAGTTCTTCTACCTAATCAGGCACACTTGCTTTAGGCTAAATAATATTAAACCTGAAGGTTAGCTTCGGAGTGATTGCAATTTTAAAGTGGTTCTTGAAATAATATTGAGTCGAACGTTTATACACATTTTATGATATCAACAATATGTGGGTGCATTTATATGAGGTGCGTTTTAGGCTAAGCATGGTAATCCTTGTTTGTGCATCGTATGTGACCGTGTTATAAAAAAAAAAAGAGAACAATTATAAGTTTCTATATGTGCTAAGAGGTAGTGACAGCCACGATTTCAAACATGATTAACTGTTGCTTAATGTGGTTAATAGTTTTATCTAATATATATGCTTTGACATAATTATACACTTGGCCTGGGCGGCCGTGGATTGAATGCCTTGTTGGATTTGAGGTCAAGCTTTAAGATAAATGACTTTGGGTTGTCTTGCAACCAGGTTGAAACTCACTAGTATATTGTATTAAGATCTTATGCCCAAGTTGTAACACGGAACTCAGGTTTACAAATGACTTTCCTTAATTAAATTCATGGGTCCTAGATTTCATTATTTTACGTAACTTGACAGGATAAGTTTCTTAATGCCTAGCACACCTGCAACCCATGATCTATGGGTGTGTGTGCTATGCTTGATACGTGTGTTAGTGTTTAGGTGAGGGTTGTTCCTGATGAGCAACAAGGTTTTCATGCCGAGGAAGGTCTGGATGGTAGTTGTCTTTTGGTTAATGAATCAGGTGAGGACTTATAAACCTTTGTATGCATTACTGCCTACAATGCTCGGTTAATTGTCTTGGTTTATAGAGTGGTATTATTTGTTTGGCCTTGAATGTTGTATGCATGCCTGCCTGCTTTGCGGATGTTCTTGCTTACACCTTGTATTTTATTGAGGATATCTCTGATGCAGTGTGCATGATTATGTGAACTGTGTACCAGTGTGATATAATATGCCTGTCGAGCATGACTTGTTTTGTGTGTTAAATAACGTGATATATGGTTTTGTGGTTTGTATGGAGGACTGTGGGCTGGAGGCCCGGACTTGAGAATAAGATGTTAAATCCACACAAACCTGAACAATCATATATAATGGTACACAAAACTCTTTAAGCAATAATAACAGATTATAATAATTCTACTGTGGGGCTGTTGACCGGTTGGTTCGAGCGGGAAGTGATACCCCTCGGGATTTCATGCGGTTTTGCATGGTATATGCGGTTTAGCATATGGGTCTGTTATGACCGGTTCTACCTCCCTCTTTCTACCTCCCCCTTTCTGCCTCCCTCTTTCTCTCTGTCTCTCTCTCTCTATGGATATGTTTGGGCTTCGTGCCTGGTTTATTTGGGCTTATGCCTGGTTGTCTGATCAGACGGGACCGAGCTCGACGCACGCAGTAGAGGGCCCTAATAAAATATTTAAACCTAATAACAAAGATAATAATATAAGTACTGATAAGTGATGGTTTGTAGTCTGATGATGTCTTGCTCTGTGTATTGTGGTTGTTGTTGCTTGATGCCGGTGTACTTGTAGTTGATTTGTAATTGTATATTATTGGTTTATTTGTTTGCGGTGAGACAGTGGTTGGTCTCACCCCCTCACAGACCTTTTACAGGTTAGCTGTTCGATGAGCAGTGGTGCATATCAGCAGGTGGCGGTGCTTTCCTCCTTGGGTTGGATCCATAGGGTGCATACATTCATATTTGTTTATGTTTTTGTCTTCCGTTGCATACTCGAATCATATTACTTAAAGTATGATGTATTGCGTAATTAAATGATGAATATGTTGTTTGTGTCGTATCCCGGGTAGAAAGGGCAATGTAGTCTTTTCACATGCTTTAAATAATTTAATTAGATATTTTGGGATACGGGTGTTTAGTTGATGATTTTCATGTCCCAGGAATGATAGGGGCAATTTGGTCATTTTGTATCTAAATTCTATTTTATATTAATAAATTGGGACACTGGCGTTTCAGTTGGTAGCGGAGCAGGCTGTAGATCTTTGGGATTGTGTTGATATATTTTGTGATCTTATGTGCATATGTTTGCTCCTTCTTGAGTCGGTTGTTGCATGGTCATATGCTTTCGTATAGTGAGTCGTACTATGGATCCGGTGGAGGACACGCACCTGCTGAGGGTCGGAGTGTTTCGATATTATTGTTGAAATAACATGTTTGCCTTTATAGCTTAGGCTGTAGCAAAGTTTATTTTTGTGGAATATCCATGTTTAGTCAGAGTCGGTGTAGACTCTTGACTCGTTGCTTATATTTCTTGTCTGTGTGGAACTGGCTAAAACAAGTAAGGACCATCGGTTTTGCTTTTGGATGATACATCTGTCGGGAGATGATTTGATGCGATTCTTGTGGATATGATTCTTATGATCTTGGTGATCATTTTATTTGTGGTTTGATTTTCTGAGTTCGAGGTTTTGAATGTACTTGGGAAATTATTTTATGGATTAAGTCCTTTTTCGGAGTTGCGATGATTTCTTGAATTAATTTGAGGTTGATCTAATGGTATATTTGGGGGAAAAATCTTTTAACGATACTTGAGGTACTTAACTTTGATGAGTCTGGGGATAGTAATGGTGATTGTAATAAAAAATTTTGATCACGAATCTTGGTTGAGGTTATAATTCATGTGCCAAATGAGGATGCTTGTAGTATGCTCATATTGAGGATTGATTTTGAGGTGATCTCGGGAATTGAGAATTCATCGCTAGTTAGGTAATTGTGTGACAAGAGATACAGTGGTGTTTTAAGTTCTTCATTAGAGAAACTTTGATGTTCATATTAGCTTGGGCGATAGACTTATAAGTATGAGTTATGAAAGGATATTTGGATCTTGAGGAGCCCAAGTTTTAGGAGTATAATTATAATACTTCGATAATGATTGGTTCTAGTCCCTAAAGTATGATCCGGTATGTGTACATTTCTGAATTGGTGTGTGATAAAGGAAATACTTTGAGGTTTAGAACATGAAATATATATTATGAATTTTTGGTTTTGAGGTATTTACAATGAGAGTAATGATCTTGTTATTTAGGTAACAACTTTGGGTTATGTGTACAAGGATATGCTTAATGGGTTAAAGGATTGGATATATTTAGTTGAGTGATGATAAATGAAATTGTTTATGGATTCTGATGTTATTAATGGTGATGATGATTGGATAAGACCTTTGGGTTGGTGCTGTGATCTTATGCTCTTTTGAACATGTTTGGCTAAAGTCGAAGAATGACTTGGTATATCGGAGTTCTTGCTTGAAAACGTGATTGATGGTCATGATGGTTCTACTTGGTAGTTTGGCCGACGGTATTCGAGTATCGGGTGCCACCCGTTGTGTTGGTTAAGCACATGGTTGCTTGACTTATTCTGCAAATTTCGAGGACGAAATTTTGTTAAGTGGGGTAGAACTGTAACGCCCCGAATTTTCGGTATTTAATTTCTATGAATTTTTTTGAAATTTTTGAAATTTTAAGGTTATTTTCCAATTTTACTCTTGGGAATTTTCAGAAATTTATGGGCCAAAGTAATTTGTTAGTTTTTCCAAATTTATTGAGGAAAATTTTTATCTATATCTTTATTTATTTATTTATCTAAAGTTATTGTTGGAAATACTACTCTGGGACCTGGTGTCAAAAAATTTTACCTTAGAATTAGGAATCCTTTGGACTTAAATTGATGAACAAGGTTGAAACACGGAAAAGGCATGTATTTTTGCTTATACGACGTAGTTTTAGGTGAGGTTGGGCATTTAAACACATAAAAGCTTGTGTTTTGAAAGGAAAGGAAGGGTACTTGTAAAATTGACGTCGTTTAACGTGGTTTGAGACTTGGAGAAATAACCCGCGTGTGAAATCCTTCTCTCTCAGTCTTTTCCATTCTCACTTTCTTTTTCTTTCCCCCTCTCCCTACTTCCTCACGTGTGAATGGATGGGATTGTTGATGATGTTTTCGTATTGGGTTGTTTTTCTGGGTGGAGGTGTTGGCTTGTTGTGAACTGATTGGTAAGTTCCAGCATTCTTATTTTCAATTTCCATGCTTGTGTTAAGTATTAGTTTTGCTGCCCAGAAGATTGAGGGCGTGTTTTGAGTTGAATCGAGCCTGACATTATAGTGAATGGTTTTTGATTTTGGGGTTTTTAATTCTAGGCTGAATCTTTAGGAACCATACCTCATAGCCCTCATTTATTTTAATGGTTAATAATCAGCTGTGGCAACTGATTTTGGTCGCGTAATGAACTTTAAGATTCAAGATCCACAAATGATTTCTAAGAGTAGGACACGTATCCAACACTCAATGTTGAATTTCCAGTAATCTATTTATCTTGTTGGGATATCAAATGGTTCATGTACAAGAGGTTTATTTTGAATCTTTGCTAGCCTTAGCCGAACTAGAATCAAAGATGGTCCCTTGTTTTTTTTTTGAGTTTTCTTTTGCTGACATGGAATATGTGATAATCAACTCCTTGTTAATGCGACATTCCGCATTCACTTATCACGAGGGCATGAATTGATTATTTGACTTCAAGAATATATACATACACATGCATATATACTTACATAGCTACTTATGTATGTGTATGTGTTGCTAGTAGAATACGTGGACTGAAGTTGATGCCTAAGCACTAAATTTTGGAGATATAAGGTTGACATGGTATATGTGTAATCGAAACAAGTCCAGATGAGTGCCTTGCACATGGTTCCTAAATGACTTCATTCTTTCCTTTCTATAAACCATCATTTTTACTCACACCTAATACTGGTTAATAATTCAAGTAAATAAGTTGTTCTAAGCGAGAGTTGATATATGTAGGACATGCTAATGACATAAGTTCTTCTACCTAATCAGGCACACTTGCTTTAGGCTAAATAATATTAAACCTGAAGGTTAGCTTCGGAGTGATTGCAATTTTAAAGTGGTTCTTGAAATAATATTGAGTCGAACGTTTATACACATTTTATGATATCAACAATATGTGGGTGCATTTATATGAGGTGCGTTTTAGGCTAAGCATGGTAATCCTTGTTTGTGCATCGTATGTGACCGTGTTATAAAAAAAAAAGAGAACAATTATAAGTTTCTATATGTGCTAAGAGGTAGTGACAGCCACGATTTCAAACATGATTAACTGTTGCTTAATGTGGTTAATAGTTTTATCTAATATATATGCTTTGACATAATTATACACTTGGCCTGGGCGGCCGTGGATTGAATGCCTTGTTGGATTTGAGGTCAAGCTTTAAGATAAATGACTTTGGGTTGTCTTGCAACCAGGTTGAAACTCACTAGTATATTGTATTAAGATCTTATGCCCAAGTTGTAACACGGAACTCAGGTTTACAAATGACTTTCCTTAATTAAATTCATGGGTCCTAGATTTCATTATTTTATGTAACTTGACAGGATAAGTTTCTTAATGCCTAGCACACCTGCAACCCATGATCTATGGGTGTGTGTGCTATGCTTGATACGTGTGTTAGTGTTTAGGTGAGGGTTGTTCCTGATGAGCAACAAGGTTTTCATGCCGAGGAAGGTCTGGATGATAGTTGTCTTTTGGTTAATGAATCAGGTGAGGACTTATAAACCTTTGTATGCATTACTGCCTACAATGCTCGGTTAATTGTCTTGGTTTATAGAGTGGTATTATTTGTTTGGCCTTGAATGTTGTATGCATGCCTGCCTGCTTTGCGGATGTTCTTGCTTACACCTTGTATTTTATTGAGGATATCTCTGATGCAGTGTGCATGATTATGTGAACTGTGTACCAGTGTGATATAATATGCCTGTCGAGCATGACTTGTTTTGTGTGTTAAATAACGTGATATATGGTTTTGTGGTTTGTATGGAGGACTGTGGGCTGGAGGCCCGGACTTGAGAATAAGATGTTAAATCCACACAAACCTGAACAATCATATGTAATGGTACACAAAACTCTTTAAGCAATAATAACAGATTATAATAATTCTACTGTGGGGCTGTTGACCGGTTGGTTCGAGCGGGAAGTGATACCCCTCGGGATTTCATGCGGTTTTGCATGGTATATGCGGTTTAGCATATGGGTCTGTTATGACCGGTTCTACCTCCCTCTTTCTACCTCCCCCTTTCTGCCTCCCTCTTTCTCTCTGTCTCTCTCTCTCTATGGATATGTTTGGGCTTCGTGCCTGGTTTATTTGGGCTTATGCCTGGTTGTCTGATCAGACGGGACCGAGCTCGACGCACACAGTAGAGGGCCCCAATAAAATATTTAAACCTAATAACAAAGATAATAATATAAGTACTGATAAGTGATGGTTTGTAGTCTGATGATGTCTTGCTCTGTGTATTGTGGTTGTTGTTGCTTGATGCCGGTGTACTTGTAGTTGATTTGTAATTGTATATTATTGGTTTATTTGTTTGCGGTGAGACAGTGGTTGGTCTCACCCCCTCACAGACCTTTTACAGGTTAGCTGTTCGATGAGCAGTGGTGCATATCAACAGGTGGCGGTGCTTTCCTCCTCGGGTTGGATCCATAGGGTGCATACATTCATATTTGTTTATGTTTTTGTCTTCCGTTGCATACTCGAATCGTATTACTTAAAGTATGATGTATTGCGTAATTAAATGATGAATATGTTGTTTGTGTCGTATCCCGGGTAGAAAGGGCAATGTAGTCTTTTCACATGCTTTAAATAATTTAATTAGATATTTTGGGATACGGGTGTTTAGTTGATGATTTTCGTGTCCCGGGAATGATAGGGGCAATTTGGTCATTTTGTATCTAAATTCTATTTTATATTAATAAATTGGGACACGGGCGTTTCAGAATACCTGTTGGAAAAGCTTTATCTGCATTTTTGTGGGTGTGATTTGTTCTGTGTGATACAAAGTCAAGTTCTTTGCTTTTTAGCTGTATGTGCTTTCTTCTTAAGAGAGTTTAATTATGTTTGCTAGTAGTTGAAGTCTTAATCAAGGGAACTTTTGGTATTTATTCTGAAAACTATTTAGATATTTAGGAGAAAATGCAAGAGTTTGATTTCTCCTCAGATTTAATTTCTTTTGTTTCTTTTGTGCTGTCCCCTCTTGAAGATTGCATTGGTTCTGCGCCCAAATTGCAGAAAAATTGAGAAAGGTCAATGGTTGTTTGCAAATGGGTCTGCCCCGCTCGTCACACGAGTTGGGCATGGAGGACTTCTATGATCCAAGTATTCCTGAAATGGTAAGGATGCAGTTTGTTTCCTTTTATCAGTTATTCATAAAACATATCGTTTATGGATTTTGCAAATCACATAAACTGCGAAGCAATAATGCATGATGTAAAGCTGCAATCAGAGGATCAACTAAAAGAGAAGACAAACAGTGAACACTTTATTTTCCGGCCTAGATAACATCTTACTGTTCGTCAATAGTCTGCTCCAATTACCACGTGAACTATGCCTTATTAAGACCGGCCCGGGAGTGAAATCTTTAGTATTTGATCTGCAATCTATCTCTGATTTTATGTCTTTTTTACAAAAAGGTCTTCCTCATGCGAAACACCTGCGGTACAATATCCCATAACCAGTAGTTTTTTTTATGAAACGTTATTGTAAAAGAACGTAATTTATGGAAAGATTTGGAAGGAGAAGTAGAAGGATGGAAGAAGAGAATCGTGAGGATCTCGGGTTGCAACCCATTTTTTCATCTTTCATTTTTCTGATTTTCATTCTATTATATATAATACAAATGGAGTGGACAAAGTACAATTTAGTCCCTCAAAATGACATTCACTATATTTGGTCCCTCAAAATAATAAATTTATAACACTCCCCCTTGAATGTCATTGTGCATTGGGTAGAATACGCTTTAGGAAGAACTGCCTCATTAAAAACCATACCAAGAAAAACCCAGTGGGATAAAAACTTGGTGAAGGAAAAAAGAGTGCAATGCGTATTCTTCTCCCCCTCATTTTGGCCTCCATAGATTTCCTGATATCGTTGCATGCTGATCGTCCTTGTCAGCTTCTGGTGACGTGTATTTTGTCTGATCATATCTTCAATTGGACAGAGTTGGCAGCATAATCTTCATAATTTTATCGTTTGAGCGTCTGTCTTGCCATCTTGCTTTTGTACTCCCGATGATATTGCAATATCATGTGTAAAGTTGTACTTGATGTCCGTCTGTGCCTTATGTGGACTAAATAAGGGATCTACATCTGCAAAAATTGGCTTTACTCTCTTTCGGGTTTACTGGATTACACATTTGTTATTCCCTGAAGATAAGAGCAAATACATATAATGCCGATAGGCTTAAATCAAAAGCTTCAGGCTTTATGTTACAAGCAATACATATTGCACTTAGACAGGGTACTCCAGGACCAATCTAATAGCACGGTATTTGGAAGCTTCTTTGGGAGTTACAATCATAAATAAGTTTATCCATACTCAAAATAATTTAAATTATGTAAAGATCAATTCAATTCTATTTTGTAATTTCCCGAGAATTAGTTGCTTCAGGCAACTTGGATCCTTCAGGGATCTTCATGTATATATCATGACTTATGGATCCATAATAATAGGCTGTAACTGCATCCATTTAGATGCATTTCAAATACTTTTCATATACTGCCAGACTTATGAAAAGTAATTGCATCCACCACAGGGGAGTATATCTCCTCATAATGAATACCTGGTCATTTGGGTAAAAACTTTGTACCACAAACCGTGCTTTATATCTCATATTCTTTTCCGCATAAATACCCATTTATTGACCAATCAGTTTTACACCATCTGGTGTACGGACTACAGGTCCAAAAAAAATTTTCGCTTCACATGCGAGTCTAACACAGTCTTTAATTATATCTCTTATATTTTTGGCCAATCTTTCTGCCCCTACATTCATCAACGTAGGTTCATGATCCTCATTTTTATTTAGCGCTATATTATAAATAAAACAAATATTCCGTGCGACGGTTATTTTCGCGTTGGTTCCATCTTATTTCTGACACTGTAATTGAGATCTTATCATGCTTATTTATTTTAGGTACCTGAGTTACTTTTGGAACTTTATCACTTTGTGTCAGAGAATCAACCTCTTCTAGAGGACTTTTAACTCAAACCTCTACTGGAGGCCATATTTTTTTTACTGGGGTCATCTTATCACATTCGCTCCTTTTTCTCTATTGAGAATTTCTTTTCTTTTTGGAACCGAGTATAAACTATAGATTCATTTGCATACTTATATTGTTCTTCAGGAACATCAATTTAAACAGGAGCATTTGCAGCTGGTATATAGTCACACTTAATTTAAATGTGTCTGGCAATTGCATATCAACTTTCCTGCAAATGAATCATCTTCTTTTGAACTTCAGGTTCACATTAATTTATATGAGGATCAACATTCATATGTATTATGCATTTCAACAAACTTGATCCAGCTACTTCTTTCTCCCCCTGATGTTGGGTATACACACATTTCAACCAATAATGTTGTGATTTGATGGAGATTACCCAACATCTATTCCCAACCTTCTTTAAGGACCAGATTAACTATGCTGTGGTGGAGCATAATATACTGTACAACCAACGGTCCGAAGATGGGAGAAATTTTGTGACCAAGAACCAATGGGGAGATCTTATGATCTTATAATATCTTATTGGCTTGATGCACATTTACTGCGTATAAAATACCATAGTCATATGTCATTAATGGTCCTACAATCAATTGTCAATATGGCCCAGATCACTTTGGGTTTATTTTCAATGATATACATTCTCCATTGAAGAAACATACCAACATTATCTAGACATATAGTCTAATAACATGAGGAGGGATATGCAATTGCAAGTGGCTTAATCATTAGAACGAGTGCGCACAATGCCAACTTGCGTCACATAATAGACCATCTAGTCGATGCATCGTAAAAATTACCTAGATGGTTAACACCGCGGATTTATCAGTCCGCGTTTATGTCCCTGAACTATTCTCAAACTTGCTGGTGATACTAGGCCATTCTCATCTTATGAAGGCCGTATAATAACTTTCGCAGGAAACAAACTCATAGAAATTCATTGATTGTAAAACTTTTAGTTTTTCAATGAATGATCTAATAAATTTCGTGCATCATTATTAACCCGGGATGGCCCATCCGGTCATGCCAAATCATAAATCCATGAACCAACTTCAAGTTAGTGCCAGCTTCAGGCTGCGCAAGCTGTGTATCTAAACACTTAAAATTGCTAGCTCCAGGCTAGTGAATTCCAGCTTCTGGCTAGATATGTTAAGTTTCAATTACTCAACTGCTAGCTTCAGGCTGCAATACATGTGTCAATATTAGGCTTATTCCTGCCACTCATGTCGGAAAAGATCAGAATTATTAGACAATAATTAAAGTAGTGGCAAACTTTTCCAAAATCAAAACCTCGAAGATTGAAAAACTTTGGAGTTTACTGACAAATAATGCAAAGTTTTAATTACCGAAAAATTTTCTGGATCTTTTTCGGAGACAGAAAAGGGTCCACATTTGAGAAAACTGACACCTAGTTGTCTAAGCTCAGACTATAAGAAGGGGAGGCGGTTGAGACAGGAAGATGCAGAAAACTCAGAAAAAATCAACAAGACAAGAAAAATGCCTTCCCCAGCTATTGTTTTCTTTGTTGAGGGTGCCTCTCTAGGAAGAAGAAATAGGTTAGCTTATAGCATGGTAAATGAGCAGCAAGAGGAACTACCGAATGATCTGGCAAGAATTCCTCGTTTAGTGTTTGTAGATGAACTATACTCGTCAAGGTTCTTTGTGACTCCAATGGAAGAAACTTTCTTCCTGGAGGACCATGGCAATCTCAGGACAAATTTTTATGGTTCAGCTAACTCTATAATATTTTTCATATCTGCTAGGATGCAGGAATTTCAGCTAGAGCCTTCATGTCAAATTTTAATCAAAGCAGTTATTATCAGGTTTCCATGATGGCTCGGAGCGTCCCAAGGGTGACTGGGTTACCACCTACATGGCCTAAGGTACGATTTTTATTGTGGAATTGCAGGGGTATAGCAAGAAGGTCTCAAGACTTTGTACGTACCTTAAGGGATCTGAAGTGTAACAGCCCGAGTAAAAATTTTGGATTTTTACCGGACTGTAAAAGTCTATTTACCATGATTTACTGTTGAATTAATCTTGGGTAATTAATTCAAGGTAAATCGGGAGTCGTTTTTCGAAACCGAAGGTTTTCCCGCGCTCGTGATTTTCCCGCGGATTTTTCGAACCTAAGTTGGTATTTTTCGGGTTTCGAAAATTCTCGGAAAATCACACCGGAAAATAACTAAGGAGGTATCTGTTATTTTCTGGTCCGGATCGGATTCGCCCGTAATGCGGACGAATCGTATTATTGGTATTCACAAGCTCAATAGTAATTTTCAGGTTTATAAAAAGGAAGCTGAGGAAGGAGAGCCGGGAGAGGAGAAGAAGAAGAAAAAAAGAAAGGAAAAAAAAAGAGAGAGGAAAAAGAAAAGAGAGAAAATAAAAAAAAAGAAAAAAGAAAAAAAAGAAGAAGAAAAAGAAAAAAAAAGGAAGAAGAAACAGGAAAAGAAAAAAAAGGAAACAGAAAAAAATAATAGTAATTTTCAGGTTTATAAAAAGGAAGCTGAGGAAGGAGAGCCGGGAGAGGAGAAGAAGAAGAAAAAAAGAAAGGAAAAAAAAAGAGAGAGGAAAAAGAAAAGAGAGAAAATAAAAAAAAAGAAAAAAGAAAAAAAAGAAGAAGAAAAAGAAAAAAAAAGGAAGAAGAATCAGGAAAAGAAAAAAAAGGAAACAGAAAAAAATACAGAAAAGAGGGAAAAAGGAAAAGAAAATGAAAGAAAAAAAAAAGAAAAAAAGAATTACTGAAAAATCGGAGAAAAAGAGAAGAAAATAGGAAAAAGAGGAAAATGAAAGAAAATGGAAAAAAAGAAGGAACCACTGTTCACGTCAGCTCCTCCCGGTTACTGTGCTCGCCGGAGCGTTCCCGGCCTCCTCTCGACGCACCGCCGCCACCAGCAGGTAGCCCACGACGTCGCGACCCCAGAGCTGCCTTCCCCGTCGCTTCCCACCGCCGGACGCGGCCGCTAGGGGCGTTGACCGCCGCGCGACCCGTCGGATCTACCTCTCCGCGACGCTGCTCGGTTTCCTGCAGTCGCCGCGCCGCCATCCTGCCGCCCAGGGAGTCGCCAGCCGCCGCCTGACCTCCTGCACCGTGCTCGCCCTTCCCTCGCGCCTCGCCGTCGTCGCCAGCTGCACGACCCGGAGGTAAGACCCGAAAGTTTGCTTAGATCCGTTTCCGTGGAAACGGGTCGCGGACTCAGTTTCAGTTTGTTTGGGTTTCGCGTGGGCTGGGCTTGGGTTTCTGTTGGGTTTGATTTGTGGGTTGGGCTGTGGGATGTGTTGGGCCGGGCTGAGCGTGGGCCTGTATTCGGGCCTGCAGCTTTGGTCTGGGCCGACACTATTCACGGCCCAGTCCATTTAATTAAAGAAAACAAATTATACATATATATATATATATATTTATCTATATTCTGGAAATTAATTCTGAAGAAAAAAAATATATAGTTATTTTGAGTAAATTGATGCCAATTTAACTCTGGTATTGTTATTAAAATATAAATATATTTACTTTGTTAAATAATTAAGTTTTATTTTGGAAACTATTATTAAATTGGAAAAAAAATATATATGTAACTTGAAATTAATTTCTGGAATTTATATGTATATTATTTTGTCTAGAAAATTATGATTTTGTTATATGTATGTAAATATGTATTTTGGAAATTAAAAGTAATTATATTTTACGTTGGAAAATATTATCATTATATATTTAGAAAAAGATAAATACTATGTGAATATTTTCTGAAAATTATAAATACGTTATTATTTTCTGGAAAAATTATGGATATTATTATTTTGGAAATTATAGTTATTTTATGAAAATATATTTTGAAAAGTGTTTTAATTAAAGTATGATACCGAAATTATTTTCGGATATACGTACGGTAAAATATTTTCCGTAAAAGATAATAATATCGGATAAGTAATCGGGACGGATTATTACGCAATAGAGGCATCATTGCATACCGGTTATGTGCATTTATGTGTGTACATTGTTTTGTTGTATAGGTTTTTGGATATCGGGCAGTTTCCCGAGGAGCCGGCGTCGGACCGGACATTATTTTTCGAAGTTGAGTAATCGGCCAAGGTGAGGATGGATTTCCTTCAATATGTGCCTTATTACTCGGTTATCGTGTTTGTTGATATTTGCATGTAGCATTGCTGTGGTTGGTTCGGGATGTTTATCCCGTGGTCTTGATTGTTGTCGGGATGTTTATCCCAGTATTTGGTATTTTGGTATTTTTGGGATGTTTATCCCTGTATTGATTTTCTGTGTCGTTTGGAATAAGTAAATGGAATTAATAATGAATTGTGATGAGGATGTCGATCCTCGGTATTTTGGTTAGGGATGTCGATCCCTGTGACTTGGTTTTTGTTGACGGTATATAATTGTCACGTGGTAAGTAGAGGTACGACCGGATGGTTAGAGACTGTTTTGTGGTGGCCATGATCTGGGTTCGTGTGATAAGCATGTCTATGCTTGGGATGTCTATTCCGGTTTGTTATTTTTGGGATGTCTATCCCTGGGTTCTTTTTGATCTGGCACCAGGAACAAGTTGATAACCTGGTACGACCCGAGCTTATCCGTGACGGGGCCCGGAAAGATAAAATTGGATAATTGGATTTTACTTGAGTCTCTTGGGCTTTGTCTTTTGGTTTGACTGTTATTTTTGGACTTGAGTAATTTTTAGTGTCCATATTGATCGTCTTTCCATTGTCGTGAGCACTTCGGACTCACCCCTCACCTGCGGGCTTTCATCCCGTAGGATGAGTTGTTTCATGTACAGGTTGGGTGCATTCCAGACAGGCTGCAGCGTTTCCCTTGGACGGGCTTGGATCCATAGGTTGCATGTGTCGCATACAGTGTTAGTTATTTAAAGTCTTCCGCTGTGCATAGTTTTTCTATTATTGGGCCATTGGGCCGGTTTTATTATTATTGATGTTTATTATTATGGGCTGTCGAGCCCGAGTTATTTGTGATATACACTGTATGCTAGGCCTTGTTGGGCTGGGTTGTCACAGTTCCGGCCTGTGTTTACTGTGTACGGTAAATACGGGTCGGGGCGTCTCATTTTGGTAGCGGAGCGGGCGTTAGGTCTTGTCGGGCAGTCTTTGTGTGTTTGAGTCCTTGTTTGCATAGTTCGCTCCAGTTGTTTATTATTTTACATCATTTAGTTAGTGCATTATGGATCCAGTCGAGGGACGTCAGCTGTCGCGGAACATACACATATGAGGTAAATGATGCCATAATATGCGAAAATACAAATATTATTAATAATACTGATATTTTGATACAAAGGGAAATATTAATATATTGATTGCAAACAAAAATATTACATTGATATTTTATAAAAATAAAAGAAATAATACATTGATTTTTGATAATTTATAAAAAAGAAAATACATTCAACGGTTTGCAACGACGTTGACACGGAAGCTGTTTGCGTCGCTGTTGACGTTGACCGTGACTCTGTCGCTCCAAGAGAACCACATGCCGCCTCTATCGCGCTGGCCAGGAATCTCGAACCGGTTAGCTTGAGGGAATCGGAGTGGAATCAGACCGTGATCGTCTCGTGGTTGCCACTGCGTCTCCATCAGAAAAACCATATTGGGCTTGTACTGGTTCTTCAAGTCCCTCAGAGTGCGCGAGAATTCCTGTGCATGCCTTGCAACTCCTCTGCAGTTCCACACCAGCAGTCGTACCTTTGGCCAGGTTGGAGGTAGTCGAGTCATTCTGGGTATGCTCTGGGCTGTCATTGAGAGCTGGTAGTAAGCGCCTTGCTCCACAGAATGGCAAGTGGACTCCAGGTTGAACTCTTGAAGCCTATCCGAGATGAAGAACATCACGGAGTTTGCTGAGCCATAGTAGGAGGTCCTCAGAGTGCCGCGATCCTCTAGGAAGAATACCTCTTCCATTGGAGTGACGAAGAACCGCGATGAGTAGAGCTCGTCGACGAAGACCAGTCGGGGCATTCTGCCGAGCTCGTTCGGTAGCTCTTCAGCACGTTCGTTGACCATGCTGTACGCCAGACGGTTTCTCCTGCCAAGGTTGGCACCTTCGACGAAGAAGACAGATGAGGGAGCAGGCATCGTGTTCTGAAAGCGAGTATTTTGTTTTTTCTGAGCGTTTGGGTTTGTTTTGTTTGCTTGAGCGTTTTGTTTGCTTTTAAAATGCTTTGATAATTTACACATCACCACTCCTTCTTTTATACACTTACGGGGAGCGTGATTACCGTTTTTTTTATTTTCAAGATCTGCTTTTTGAATTTTTACCGTTGCTTGCATTTATTGCTTTACGCGTTTTTCGGACCCATGCCAGAGTTTTTCAGTCTTTTTCCACCTCATGATTTTCTTTCGCTCTGGCTACCTTGTCTTTTGTTTTTATGGTCTTACTATATTTTCTTGCATCTTTTATCACATGCATCCGTGACCGTTGTGGCTAGACGGATGGGACCGCACCTCGAGTAGAGTACATGTGCGACGAGCTTACATCTGTTCGGATATCTTGGAGAGATACGCGCCTCGACAGATGTTTTTGGCTCATGCGGAATTTTTGAACAAGTGGGTAACGTGTCTTTCGAGAGACACAGGATGTGCTCGTGATCATCGTCGTGCGAGTTAATGACATAGGACGTTCCCGTGATCATCGCTGTGCGTGTTAACGGTCGTCTTTTTCACGAGGTTAACCGACGTCACCGTTAACTGTACGTGTCACGTTTCTCAGGATTGAGAATGGACACGACCGAACTATAGCGCCGAGCATGAAAACATACCTTGTTTTAATTTCTTTTTGTTTTGATTTTATTAAAAGAGTTTTGTTTTATTTTTAACTTCTTTATGTTGGTTATAATTCGTTTTATCGGTCCTATTTTTAACTTCATTGTGTTCGATCTTATTTTCATTCGTGACGGTTTTGTTACGTTTTAAATATTTTGTTCTTTCAGTTAAATATGATTTTTCACAATTTAACAAGAGAATTCATAACATAAGAGATTTTTGATTTAAAAGGAAATTATTTTATTTATTTCATAAAAGGTTTACAACAGGAGAAGAAGTACTCTCTATGGAGTTACTTGCTTCTCTAGGTCTTTTACAATTTTTTTAACATTTTCCATGTGCGGGAAGAGCTCCATGCACGCTATTTCGATTTGCGCCACCGCCGAGCTGATCTTCTTCAGCGAGAAGTTCAGTTGCGTCATCTTTTGCTGCGGTGTGCTGCTTCCAGCGATCGCCTTGCCCTTGCGATCTTCAGTTTTCTTGGGAGCTCGCTTCTTCCGTCGTTTAGGGGAAACGACCATGTGCTCCTGCAGGCCGACGATGCTGGTCTTGAACCTCTTCTTTGGAGGTTCATCATCGGAGCTTGTCGGGAAAGCTTTGCCGCCGATGTAGCTGTTGTTTTCGGAGTCTGAGGTAGTCCTTGATCTCAGTGGAGAATCCATGGCTGTGTGTGAGAATGCCAGTCATGAGGTTTGGTATTTATAAGAGGATGAGACATCGCTAGGGTATAAGCGGTATCTCATGTTGAGGTTGGATACCTGGCAGAGTGTGCCAGAATCTTATCGTGGTAGGACCCACGGATAAGACGGAATTTCGGGGACAAAATTCTTTTTAAGGTGGGTAGTCTGTAACAGCCCGGGTAAAAATTTTGGATTTTTACCGGACTGTAAAAGTCTATTTACCGTGATTTACTGTTGAATTAATCAGTACAAGCCTAACATGGTACTGATTACTGAGACTTTGTGGCAAGCAGGAGAGAATCATGGTGTGATTCCACTTCGTTTTCCTCCAACGAATCGGTTTGAGATACCTGGAGAAAACAACAGGGGTGGTATGTGGTTCTCCTGGAACGACAGTGTTAGGGTCAACATTAATGGTGAGACTCAGAGTTTCAGGGTTAATGTTGAACCCAACAGATAGATTACTTGTTTAAATATATGTATGAGAACCATTCTTCTTTGAATGTTCTCCAGTTATGGATCTGTTTTTGCAATAATAATATGCATGTTTACTTTGAGCCTTTTCCATTTATTATCTCATTTACGCCCACAGGCACAAATAATTATACTGTCTTATTCGCTTCAGGGAATAAATCTGAGTTAATTCATTTGGGATCCATAATAATTCATTTTATTACTGGGGGTGTCTGTACTCGCGTAAATATACGATCTTCTAGATCATATTAAAACATGCGTTCTTCAGGAATATATTCGAATTTATGCTCTTCTGGAGCGTATTAATCATTTTTTTTCATTTCGAGACATGTTATATTGACATCCACACATATAATTCTCCCTATGTGGATGTCAATTTTGCATTGTCTTCGAGACTAATGCTTGAGGCATTATTCTAGAAACAATTATAAAGTACTGAAAAGTAAATAAAATAAATCGCAATGCGTAATAATTAAACTGAACATTAAATAAATGGAATATAAAATGAATTGCTCCTTCAGGGTAAGCAAGTATAATATCCACCTTCTGGTGGTCATATAATTTCCATCTTCTAGTGGTAATAATGTTTATTTTTGATTTTTCTTTGAAGGATCTGCAGGATCTTTTGAACGGTAAGACTTCCAGTCTTCGTTGTATTTTTCTTTTCCCGAGTCTTCTGGACTCTTACAATTAGTCTTTCAGACTATTCTTATTTAAATGCTTTTTCACATTTAATGCCCATTATAAATTTCTTCCGGAAATTTTAAGGGCCTCAAATTCAAATAACATAATTGAATATATAAATGCTTAATTAAAATAAATAAGCAAGGGGCCTTATATTAATTACCCCAAGTAAAGTAAATGGCAGGAAATTAAAATAATGGGCCTAGTACGAGCTCGTAAGTAAAATTAAAGACGAGAAAATTAAATACAATGGGCCCTATTATAGCCCTATTAAAAATAAATGGCTGGAAATTAAAGGCAATGGGCCTTTTATTAAGTAGCCCAATAAAAATTAAATTACTAAAAATTAAATGCAATGGGCTTTATACGAGCCCAATAAGAATTAAAAAAAATAGGCAGCTTAGCCGGCCATTAAATGAATAATAGGCCCTTTTAATAGCCCAATCAGAATTTAAATAAAAAAAATAGAAAATATGCTTACTCGATAAATCTTTCAGCAATAACATATAATATGCGCTTATACGATAAAAGCGGCTTAGCCGGCCAATAAATAAATATAATAAATATAACCGCCTTCCGGGCTTATATAACGTGTTAGAACTCATGCCTCCTTGTTTCATTTCAGGGTTTTGATAATGACAAACCTTGGCTCAATTGATGATCAATTTGAAGCAAAAAGAAATCAAGCTCAAAATGTACAAGGGCAATGTCAAGCAAAAAGAAGTGAAGTCAAGAACAACTTGCTCAAGAATTAAAGTCAAGAATTAAAGAAGAGCAAGGAGTGTTTAGGAACCTATTTTGTACAAGGTAAACACTCAACTTCTCTTAGGCATTGGCTCAAAATAAAACAAGTTTTACTCATGCATTTCATAGCATCATTTCAATCACAAAATGTGTTTTTAAATAATGAACATCGATGTAGTAAACTTAGACATCGATGTTCTTGCCTTCAAACTTCTTCCAAAACGGGCAGTAAGGTCTGAACATCGATGTTGGCATCCCAAACATCGATGTTCTCATGACCGTTGCACTTAAAAATGGTCTGCCCTATCAAAACATCGATGTTGTGATTTGAAACATCGATGTTCTGTTTTTTTCAAGTTTTTCAAACATTGGCAGTAGCTCTAAAACATCGATGTTGGATTATAAAACATCGATGTTCTTGTGACCGTTGGTCAAAACATCGATGTTGTAATTAAAACATCGATGTTGTGATTTCTTCAAGGTTTTCCAAAATTTGGCAGAAGCGGAAAAACATCGATGTTCTATTGGCAACATCGATGTTCTGATAATAGGTTTCAAAATGAATTTTGCCGAAGCCAAAAAGCATCGATGTTGGACAATAAAACATCGATGTTGTGACAATTGCTTTCAAGATAAATTTTGGCAGTAGCCATAAAACATCGATGTTTCATTTTCCAACATCGATGTTCTTGCATAACCCTTTTTTATCATATTTTTGCGAAACAAAAAACATCGATGTTGGTTTAGAGAACATCGATGTTGTAAATGAAAACATCGATGTTTCTCAGACAAACATCGATGTTCTACTAGACGTTGGAACAATAATTTAAAATTGTTGGCTAAAACATCGATGTTTAGAAGCAAAACATCGATGTTCTGCCGTTGTAGCAGACAACTTTTCAGCACCCACTATGTTTTGTTTAAGGCTGTTTTTGGGTGGATTTCAAACGGCTCTATAACTTTTCAAAGCTACAAATTGAGCATCTTTGGCTATGTTTCAGGACTAATCAACTCTCTACTTACATGCATTCATCTCATACATTCAAATCAATCTTTGTTGAGCCAATATCCTATTGAGGATTTGAGAGTTGCCTTTTAGAGCTTCACTTGTACACTCATACCTGCTCTTTGAGAGAGTCTCTTGTTCTGAGTGATTGTGTATTCATATACCTTAAGGGAGGTTAGTTCCCTTGTTTAGATTCACAAGAAGAGGGTATATCTTCTTGTGTGAGAAGTCTTAAGGTGTGGTATCCTTAAGCAAGTCTAGGATTCTTGAGATTAGAATTCCTAGGAAAGTCTTGAAGTGAGGTATCTTCAAGCAAGAGAGCTGAAGTTCATGTGAGTTGAACTTTTAGGGTTTAGGATTCTTGTGACTAGAATTCCTAGGTTGTAACGGTTTGTTAAGCACCCGTAAGCTTAACGTAGATAGTGAAATCTTCAAGTGAGACTTGAAGGGCTGGATTAGCCACACTAGTAGAGTGTGTGTGAACCAGGATAAATCTTTGTGTCCTTCTTTCAATTCCGCAATTTAATTCCTGCAAAGTTTTTAATTTTTGGTCATAAGCTATTCACCCCCCTCTAGCTTAAGTCTATTGTTGTTCTAACATAACGGTCTTCCGGGCTTTGCGGAGAAAAAATCGAGGCGTCGGAACACTTCTGGGTTCGACGGATTCCGGCCAAAAACAATATTCACGGTCGCCGGAAATTACTATTCATAGTCGTCGGAAATTACTATTCACAGTCGTCGAAAATTTGATAAACCGCTCTTAATGATTGCTAAAAAATTATGCAACATCATTTTAAAACTACTCTCCTCCTTGTTCGTTTCTATAGAGAAGATATAATTAACTACATAGACTAGCAAAAAGTATTATCCCATCCAAATTCACAAATTCTATCTCTCAATAAACTCGGGGCCAACAGCAGGCCACATCTTGCCCTCTCTGGCTGCTTTTTTTCTTAATCTCAATGCCTTCCGGAACGGAGATGTGTCGCATTCACCTAGTTTTCGCTCCAAAATGTCAATGAATGAAATACACCTTTCTTCGAGAGTAATGTCATGAATGAACCATGTCACACTGAATGGGTCCCTAACTTTGGCCATACGCCTAAACTTATCGATTGGGTTGTCGTACACAATGTTCCCCTCCAACTCTGCTCCGACTCGCTCAAGCCTCTCAACTAATTCTTCCACATGATGAGTCCTGGCACACAAATTAATGCCAGAACTTAGGTCCACGTTCCTGCTTTATATTCACCGTGCCGGATAATTTTCTGAGGCATCAAATTCTGGCCAAACGCTTCTGGGTTTGCCGGATTCCTGCCAAAATCACTATTCACAGTTGCCAGAAATTACTATTCACGGTACCGGAATTTACTATTCACAGTCCGGATATTTTCTATTCACCGTGCCAGATTATTACTCCGAGGCTCATCGTGAGCTCATATTTTATTTAATTATCCATAAACAATATTAATTGAATAAACAATATTTTGTTTAATACTAAATTGAAAAAAAAATAAGAAAAAAATAAGCATACCCGGTTATTATTCTGGACTGGGCCTTTTAATAGTGCAGCCCAGACCCATCACTTAGACCCAGTCTAGGCCCCAAATAGGGGCCCAGTTACTGGCCCATGCGACAGGCCCAGACGTCCAACCCATACTACAGCCCGCGACCCATCAGCTCCAACAGTCCAGGTCCATACCTCGCGGGCCAAGCCCGACCCGGTACATGACCCATCCGGGTCATCTTCTCCACCTCATCCATCTCCCAAGTGGGAGCCCTGGCTCCATTCCCCCTCCTCCCTTCAGTCACCGTTTCAGTTTTATGTTTTTTTTTTTTTATCCAAACAAGTCAATCAATAGAGTTATTAACGGTATGCTTAGTACAGAAATGGAAAAACAACACAAAAATGGAAGAACAACAAACACTGTGGAGACAAGTTGGAAGAAAGAAAGAAACCAGTTTGGGGGTCGTCGCCGCCGGTGACGAGCAAACGGCGGGAGTGGCGTTGGCAGGCGGAGGGAGCACCGACGGTGGCGTCTGGGGCGGTAGCGTGGCCGCGCGGCCGGTGGAGAGTGAGGTGTGGCCGCCGGCGCACGTGAAGGAGGAAAATAGACCCGAGTGGAGGCAAAACGGATCCGGATCTGCCGTCGGGTCCTCCTTCCTTGGCGGCGCGTTGGGCGGCGAGGACGACGGGAGATGGCACCGTCAGGATCGCGACTACACGACGATGGGACTGGCGACGGCGATGTGTCGAGTTGAGGAGAGGAAGCCGGCGCCAGAGACAAACGGTCGGCAGCCTCTTTTCCCCCTTTTTTCTTTCCGGTTACCGTTTCTGCCCAGATTTTTCCTTTCATGATTGAGCACAATTCGTGCTGATAACGTATTGTAAAAGAACGTAATTTATGGAAAGATTTGGAAGGAGAAGTAGAAGGATGGAAGAAGAGAATCGTGAGGATCTCGGGTTGCAACCCATTTTTCCATCTTTCATTTTTCTGATTTTTATTCTATTATATATAATACAAATGGAGTGGACAAAGTACAGTTTAGTCCCTCAAAATGATATTCACTATATTTGGTCCCTCAAAATAATAAATTTATAACAAACATCATTCAATTGGTTAAATTTGGTTAAAATATAACCAGTAGTAATACACAATTTAACTGCATCAAAACTCAAAAGATGCTATTTTGCCCAAAAAAGAAAAGACTTAACAGAATTTTTTGGTAACCAAAGAAAGAACCTAATCAAACAAATTGAATCTAATATCGTCATTGCCTTTTTCGGTTTGGTTCGTCCTTCTCTTTGGTGGCAGGAGCAGCGGCTGCAGCAGCACCACCAGTGGGAGCAGTAACGGCAACGAGAGCACGCCACCGAGGCGCCAATGTCTACGATGAGATCAGAAACGTTTCTCTTCTCTGCAAGTTTATAGGACTTCATAGACAAGTTGGTTGCTTTCACTGGAGAAGCAATCTTCTCTGAGGTGATGGCGATGTCCTCAGTGTGGAGAATTTAGGAGGCGTGGCTATTTCTAAAATGATTTTTAATTACACAAATGCCATTAATAAAATCAGGGTTTTCTACATATTTACGAGTATGCCACTGCGTGTTTTTAAAGAAGTCCCAAAACACCTTTTTTTACTTCTCAGTTTTCGATTCTTAAAAGATTTTTTTCCCAAAACTTTCTTTCCGAACAATGTGGTTTCCAACCATCCAAACACGCTTTTGATTCTTAAAAAAGCAAGAAAACTGGAAACTTGTTCTCCAAACACATCCTAAGCTTCTATAATCAACTTATGAATGCTAACCACTATCCTTTTGTCTATTAGTTTCTCTCAAACTAGGCCCAAAGAAGCCTAATGAAGAAGAATTATATATGCATAATCTAGAGATCTTACCACAAACATAGATATCTGTGTGCAGGGGCAGATATAGGGGAGGAAACAGGGGCCCTGGCCCCCCTAGATTTCTATATTAGCTAAATATGGTAATAAGTTTACAAAAAACAATCGTGATTCAGTGGTTGCGCGTCTTGTCTTTTACTTGTCTTGTCTTTTACTTGTTGTGCCCGGGCTCGAGTCCTACGGACGCTCTTTATTAATTTTTCTGGATCCGCCCCTGTCTGTCTACTTGAACCAATTGCAACTCCAAGTGTGATGTCCTAGAAGAATACGAAGTCGGTTAAGGGATTAAAGCATAATGTTACGACTTATGAACAATAACTGATGACAATAGCAGTATAAATGTAATCCCCAACACACTAACCAGTTTATCCTTCAGCGCAAACATGATTGCTAAATATGATGAGGAAATTTCAATACTTACTACTACTCACCATAATATATATGGGTCGGATTGAGAAAAAATAGAATAGATGGGTCGGGTCAGGGGGCCCAAAAGCAAAGCCCAGAAGAAGAACTCCCAAGTCTCAGTCTGAGTCCACCACAAAAGAAAAGGAAAGAAAAAGAAAAACCCTCTCTTTCTCTCTCTCTCTCTCTCTCTAAGAAAAATCTCAATAGCAGCAGAAAGAGAACAACTTTAACGACGGACGACATGTAGCAGCAGCAGCAGCAGCAGCTGATTCAACGCTCGATGCCGCCCCTGCTTCTGCCGTTCCCTCTTTCGTCTTCTCCGATGGGTGGGTACCCTTACTGTTTACTTACTTGGCTTCCCCTCTCTCTCTCTCTCTCTCTCTCCCTCCCTCCCTCCTAGACAAATACAAATTAGGGTTTAACTTCTTCAGTCACTCTCTCTCTGGGGGTGGGGGTGGGGGTGTGGGTGTGTTAATTACAAAGTGATTTAGATTAAAGTTTGTAGCTTTGCGTTTATTCTCACAAACCACCCACCAAAGCTTACATCTTTACGCTTTCCTGTTTATGCTGTGCCCCTACCTACCCGGAATGCAATACACGATTCGTTCGTTGTACAATATTTTATTTTCTCTATTGCTTATCACTGTTAAGCTATCTTTTCCACTCTAAATAACTATTTTTGTTGGCTCTGTTTACCTCACCTTGCTTGCCTTCTTCCTCTCTGGTTTCCATTTCTTTTTTATAAGTTCCAAATGGAAATGCCTCTTTTCTCTTTAGTTTCTGCTTACTAATGTTTCGATTCCTTCTGCCCCTTTTCAGGCTTGAATTGCGTGGAGTATTTGTGCTTCTCCGGTATATTGGTCTGGCTTCAGGCATTCCCAATTTCTATGATCGGGGTGCATTTGAATCTTCCCAGGTGCATTCTCTTTTTCTGTTGTTTCTTCACTATCAATATGCACGCAGTTCCTTCCATTCACAACTCCGCCTCTCGAATGTTGCTTTGCTTCATTTCCCCCCCCCCCCCCCCCCCTCCTTTTTTTTTTCTCTTACAAAATTTCTTATCCGTTAACCTTTTATGCAGATTGATGAGTGGCTAGATTATGCCCCTATTCTCTCATCCGGCTCTGAATTTGAGAATGCTTGCAAGTATATTGACTCCTTTCTGGAGAAGCGTACTTTTCTCGTTGGCCATTCTCTATCCACTGCAGATATTGCAATTTGGTCAGGCTTGCCAGGTACTGAATTCACCTCTTACATAATACTCTCCCTCTCCTTTGTGAATGAATATCGTAACATTCCTTCACTATACCCACTTTGAAACATTTTCCTGATTCAAAAAAAAAAAAGAAAATATGCGCAATCCTTTTCATTTGTTTATCCCAAAGCCTACCTGCTGCAACAAAGAAAGACGGAAAAGGAGCTTGTTTCTTGGGGAGCAAATTTGGCACATTGGATATACTGCTTGCTTATCCATCTCTTCTTTACTGCGTTTCTAAATAGGTGCCCTGTAATTCATTGATTTAATTGAACTTGATATGAGAGTCATAGGATCAAGGAACATGGCCTTGGTAATTTATATTTTGTTGAATTACTTCATTTTGCAAAATTTACTGACAATGCATGATGCACTAAATTTTCGTTCAGATTTTGCTGGACTGGCATTATGCAGATTAAAATAATTCTGAATCTTCTTTTTGTATTTGCTATGTCCTATTTCTTTTTATGCTCCTTTTCTTTCTAGAGATTCATCAAATACTGTGCTTTGCAGGAACTGGGGTGAGATGGGAAAGCCTGAGGAAGTCAAAGAAATTTACAAATCTTGTTCGCTGGTTCAATTCAATTACAGCAGAGTATATTGACGCCTTGAATGAAGTCACATCAACATATATTTGGCAAAAAAGGCTCGGGAAAGCCTGTCGTAGCGAAACCGAAAGGGGCGCAGGTAGTCAATGGAGCTATTCCCGAAAAGGGGAAAACTGGAACTGGGCCTTCTTCTGAAGTGGATCTTCCAGGCGCTGAGATTGGAAAGGTGCGGTTGCGATTTGCTCCGGAGCCTAGTGGCTTTCTTCATATTGGTCACTTGAAAGCAGCACTATTGAACCAGTATTTTGCTCAACGGTACCAAGGTCAGCTGATTCTTCGCTTTGATGATACAAATCCAGCAAAAGAAAGCAGTGAATTTGTTGAGAATCTTATGAAGGATGTTGAGACACTGGGCGTTAAATATGTAGCTATTACGCATACATCTGATTACTTTCCTCAGTTGATGGAAATGGCCGAAAAATTGATTCGTGAGAAAGCATATGTTGATGATACGCCCCAGGAGCAGATGCGGAAAGAAAGAATGGATGGTATTGAGTCAAAGTGTAGGAACAACACCATAGAGGAGAATCTGAAATTATGGAAAGAAATGATTGCAGGATCAGAGAGGGGTTTGAAGTGTTGTCTTCGTGGAAAGTTAGACATGCAAGACCCAAACAAATCCCTTCGAGACCCAGTCTACTATCGCTCCAATCCTGTTCCTCACCATCGGATTGGTGCCAAGTACAAGATATATCCAACATATGATTTTGCTTGTCCATTTGTTGATGCTCTTGAAGGTATTACTCATGCACTCCGATCTAGCGAGTATCATGATCGAAATGCCCAATACGAAAGGATTCTACAGGACATGGGGCTTCGGAAGGTTAACATCTATGAATTCAGCCGACTTAATATGGTTTATACGCTTCTTAGCAAGCGCAATCTTCGCTGGTTTGTCGAGAATGGAAAAGTTGAGGGGTGGGATGACCCTAGATTTCCGACTGCGCAAGGAATTGTTCGTAGAGGCTTAAAAATTGAGGCTTTAGTGCAATTTATTCTTGAGCAGGTAAGCTAATATGTGCCTTTGAATTACATCTCTCTCTATTATTATGCCTTTTAATCGACAAATATTCTTAATTAACATGTGAGAAGTTAATGTTTCAACTGGCAAATTTGACAGGCGAGAATATTCTTGTAAGTTTCATAGCTTGTCAATTTCTGCCTCTTTGGATGACCTGTTATCAACTGCACAACAACTTAACAACATGGTTGTAACATTTGATTTTTATTATGAAATAACTTTGCTCAAATGTGACATCTTTATAGGTCCGCCCACTACCCTACGTTCCTTGCTTCGTGTCATATATGCTAGTCCATGTCCATATGTAAGACTGGGCTATTTTGTCCCATGGAATTCCATCTTCTTGAAGTATAATTTGTGTAATATTCTTTCAGGGGGCTTCCAAAAACCTCAATCTGATGGAACGGGACAAACTTTGGACGATTAACAAGAAGATCATTGATCCTGTGTGTCCCAGACATACTGCTGTCATTGAGGAACGGTGTGTGTTGTTGACCTTGACTAATGGCCCCGAGAAACCATTTGTTCGCATAATCCCAAGACATAAGAAGCATGAGGGTGCTGGACAGAAGGCCACAACTTACACAAAGAGTATTTGGCTAGATCAAGCCGATGCTCTGTCCATCTCAGCAAATGAAGAGGTCACACTGATGGACTGGGGAAATGCCATTATTACTGAAATTGGAAAGGACCAAGATGGAAATGTAACACAGTTGACTGGAGTATTGCATCTTGAAGGATCTGTGAAGACCACAAAGTTGAAACTTACCTGGCTGGCTGAAACAACTGAGCTAGTTAACCTCAACCTCGTGGAGTTTGATTATCTATTCACAAAGAAGAAGGTAAATACTATTCATTGGATGCTAAATGTTATATCTATGGAAATGATTATTGCTTGTTGGAAGCTCATTCATCGGGTTCTGACTGTATTCTTTTCACAAACTGGGTACATTGAATATATGGCTAACATGAAATACATGCAATTGTGCTTGATTTTGAGGTCAACAATACGTTATACTTGCCTGTTATGTTTATGTCGTGAATAGCCTGAAGTGAGTGAGAGTGAGAAACAAAATGCCCTTTGTTTCTGACTTTACCATGAATGTAATTGGTGAGTTGGATAGGGCAGCATGCTTTATAAATGAGTGTACCCAGGAAAATTATTTTTTTTCCATGTTGGCATGACTTGTTTGATAATAGCTAATGTTAAATCACATGAATTGTTGGCATGTGAAAATAATCATCCAAATTATATTTAATTTGCATGCAGCTGGACGAAGGAGAGAGTTTCCTTAATTTTTGCAACCCATGTACAAGAAAGGAGACTCCTGCACTTGGAGATTCTAACATGAGAAATGTGAAGCGTGGAGAGATATTACAGCTTGAGAGGAAGGGCTACTTCAGATGTGATGTTCCGTTTGTTAGACCTTCAAAGCCTATTGTTCTCTTTGCTATTCCAGATGGCCGAGGCCGATAGGCAACCATGATTATTGGGTCCCCCGAGTATTTTCCGATTGTAGGACAGGAGCTGAGCATGTCTCATTTTCCTACTACTATTTTATGATTTTCTTGTGTGGACAGAAGCTTTGTTATGTGAAAAGAATTTGACAAAAACTTTCCTTTTGATGATGATGATGATGAGCTAATAACGTTTTTAACCATTTGGGACTTGGTTTGGTGAGTAGGATTTTCGTACAAGGAGAGGTTATTGATGTATGGAAAGCAAAAATGACCAAATAGCAAGGCAGGATTCTTTTATGGAGGAGAAAATAATGATTTGGAAGTTGTGTTCTTTTTTTTAAAAAAAATCCAAATAATTGGAATTGCTATATGTATTATTCAGATTATTTAATTTTATGCCAATATTTTAACAATAAAGATTTGTAGAGTATTATTTGGAAGTTCAACGCTTTTTTTTTTTTTTTGATCCAACGAGCAAAATGATCGTTTTTCAGACAATCAAACAACAGTTCAATCTATCTTTTGATCTTTGACTCTCTTTTTTTCCTCTCTTTTTATTTATGGTTTTGTCTTATCAAAATAGTATATATATCTGGCATTAATTAATTAGGCACCCGATGACCTGGCATGGTTTTACATTGATCTTAATTGATTAATAGCATGTCATTTGGATGAAAACACAAATTCGCCTGCAAATATGATTTGAAGTCATTGCAAGGAACAGTATACCATTTACTATCCATTGCAAGGGCCTAAAAAGACCTGATATCTCACCCTCCTCCACTCTGCTGCTGCTGCTAAATGTATGTATCATAATTATAGTCCTCCTCTGCTAGTTCTTCTAGTTCCCAAATATACTTAAAGCGGGATTTGCCACCAGCAATGCATGGAAACGGAAACATCCTTGGAATGCATAAGCTACTAGTGAAGACATCATGTTTTGATTCCGGGATGAGAGTGTATATAGAAACGAACCTCTCCATATCTTTATATGATAGTCAACTGAAACATAATAATTATTCCCACCTAAGAATAATGAATGAACACACTTCGATAACACTGGGCAGCTATTATAGCAGTATTGCTGATCAAACTACTAGCATCCAACATGAAGCAATTTCCAAAATTTAAACTGCAACTCCTGATTAAACTTGTGTCTATCGGAGATGATGGTACAGATGTTAGGGAAGTGCAGTTGGCGGGATTCAACTCCACCAGACGAGCAGGAAGATGTTGTATGCATCGAAGACTCTTGCAGTCTCTTAGAATAAGACTTCCTAATTAGAAAGTCATTCCTAATTAGATTTGCAACCTACACAATGAGAGATTATACCAAAAAGCAAACACTGATAAAGACCATGTAGATGCAGGCATTTCTGTATTTCCAAAAGCAGAAATAGCTTAGAAGGACAAACCATGAGACATGTAGGGATGACAATTGGGTAGGGTCGGGTAGGGTAGGCAAGACCCAGACCCGGACCCTTAATCAAATCGGGTAGGGTAAGAATGGACTAATTATGAACCGCGTAGGGTAAAGTTTAATTTTTTTGCCCAACGGGTAATACGGGTCTGGGTAAGGGTATACCCGCAATACAAGTAAAAATCAAGTTCTAATTAAAAAAAAAATCCTACAATTATTAAATTAGCATTCATGAAATATGTTCCAAGCTCAAGCATAAAAATTTTTAAAATAACAGGAAGTTTAAAAATTTAAAGTCGCGTGTAACTTTTTTCAACTTAAAATCCAAACAATTTTTTTATTTCTTAATCTCCATCCTCTTCTCTACCAAGAATAACATATATTTTTTTTAAAAAAAAGTTAGTATTATTAAATAATATAAAAATAAGAATCTTAAAATAAGTTGAAAATACAAATTAATATTGAATGCTTATTTTCTTCTTCCATATTATTATCATAAACAATTGTCAGATAATTATAAATTATTGTTCCTTTAAAGACAAAGAAAAATTATAATAACATAATATTAGTTTAGGATTGTAGAGCACGAAATTTCAATAAACCTAAGTGGAGGTGAACGAAATTTCAATAGAAAAAAAAGAGGAGGTGAGTGGAAAAGAATTAAAGAAACAAAAGAAAGAAACTCAAGTTGATTTTTATATTAAGGTTATAGATTTTAGAATATTATAATGGATAGGGTCTAACGGGTAGGGTAAAACTTAAACCCTTACCCAGACCCAGACCCTACCCGGACCCGGTCAATTCGGGTCAGGGTAATACCCTACCCTTTTTTTACCCGGTCAAAGTCGGGTAATACCCTACCCATAAAAGCAGGTTTCGAGTGGGTATCGGGTAGACCCGGAAAAATTGCCATCCCTACATGTGATAGTGATAGCACCAGCCACTGCACCCAACTCACGGAAAAGAAACTCTCCAAAAGTACTCCGAACCTGAAGAGGAAAACAGACGTATAATTTGGCTTAAAAAATCTAGCCTTGAGCAAAATTAGCATGAAATTTCATGGGATACGTTAGAATCAACATCTGAACACCGTTTTTTTAGAAAGTAATCAAATATCAACTTTATGTTTGCGTGCAGCATTAACTAAAGCATTTGCAGCGCCAACCAACTTCCAACTCAATGATGGATGTTATCTGTGGATAGCCACAATTTCAGATTCATGATATTTACTCGTACCATATTCTGTACTGACAGCAAAAGTTTTTATTTCCATGATCATTTGGTGTGCAGTCACTAGCTCGGTATTGAATATTTTTAGATGAATACCTGAAAAGCATTTGCTGCTGACTTTGCCACCATCTCTGGGATGAAGAATAAGCATGTTAACCATGCCCATGAGAGAAGCTTCCTGATAAAAAAGAATAAGCTGTCAGACGTGGAACATAATGAATATTTGCACGGAGAATTTGTCAAAAAGAAAAATTATTTGATGGAGCTAGGAATACCACTCTAGATCATGCCAGATTGCGACAAATGTGAATATAACCCAAACATTGAGAAGCTTTCTCCAGATTGCGACAAATGTTTTGATGGAGCTAGGAATACCACTCTAGATCATGCCAGATTGCGACAAATGTGAATATAACCCAAACATTGAGAAGCTTTCTCCGGGGCCCTCCAAGAGGAATATACATGTACCTAGTCATCATGATCTGGAGAGCATATATCATCATAAAAAAGAGGCATTTGACCAAGGTAACAGAGTTGAAAGTGGAGGTACCTCACAAGCCATTTGTTGTATGAAGCATGCCAATTTTTCCAGAAACCCTCTAAGTTGTAGCAATTATTTATACACTTTGGCATGTTCTCAGGAGCTTCAATTCCACAGATCTACAATATAACATTGTTTTTAGAAGAGTTAAATCAAATCTCAATGGTTGAAGCTCAAAGCTTTCAACAAACTCCAATTGAACTGATCCAAGAATTAATCTAGCCACTAAGGGGCTTGATTAAAGTTTCACTTCCAAGGAAAAAAAAAAAAGAAAAGAAACGAGGGGAAAACGATAGCCACCATACCAACGACCATAACCGGAAATATCGCCAAATTAAGAGAAACTTTAGCCACATAAAGTTCAAGACCTGCAGCAAACAACAATCAGACATAAGAGACGAGCAATGTTGTGCATTTCATATGAATTACAGAACCTATATAATCAACTACCAAAAGGCTATCAGCCTTAACTGGAGTATCAAATGTCAAGACCTTAATTAGGTTATGCAACAAATGGTGTTTCAACGCCACATTCCTAGCTTCTCTAGCTGGCAAGAGACATTGAACTCCAACCTATCCATCCATGTTGCATCCAAACAAATTTTCTCCATGAAAATGTCAATACTAGAACTTAAAGTGCCAAACTTAGGGTTTCCAGCAAACCAACATACATTGAGCAACTAGACCAGGACAGGTACAATCAGAAAGAGCAAGTGTATTCCTGAACTGTGATGATCAAGAAAATTAAAGGGTGATAAGTTCCAGAAGGCACTGGATAGATAACGAGTAAATGTTTTTGCATTTAACGCACAATTATTCAAGGGCTGAATTTATCATGAAACAAGTTGAACTATGGATGCCTGCTCCTACATCAAGCTCAGTAAAGGACCATATTGCTCAGAAAGGGTTATTGTTAATCCAGCTAAAAATTAAACCTCAGACCCATCATATAAAAAAACTTAGCTGCATAACCCACATCTATTTTGAAAATGAAAATCCAGAAGAACTTCAACAGAGAAGATATCTTACCCCATAACCGATGATGAATATGTCCACTGGAGACAATGATCTCCATAAGCCACTGGTTGGTGCAGAAAGAATTTGCATTAATTACAATTCAAGATGATGGAATGAAATCTTACTGCATGGTTTCTCCTCGAGTTTCTAAGAAGCAGACCTGGTTGCAAAGGCATTATAATGAAATAGGTGTGTCAAAAGTTCTATCAGGAAAAAGCTGAAGATCCAACGTAACCCATACAAGGACACATCTCTGGCAGTGTAATTATTCTGGGGCGTATCTAACTGCAAAGATATTGTACCATAGGTGTGAAAGTATGAAATCCATTACTAGTTGATGGTCAAAGCAAAAACTCATTTGCATTCTTAATCCTATATGTGAAATTGGCAGGCAACCTAGTGCGATGAAAGAATCAAAGAGAAAGTCACCACACCTGTGCGGCAAATAATAGGCCCAGCAATGTAAAGCGGGCATAAACCAAATAAGAAAGGTATATGCTAAAAGAGAACTTGTCACTCTGTAGACTCTTTTCCTGATTGATAATAGCAAAACAGTGAACAAATTTCTTTTTGGGAGTAAAGAAACAGCAAAAGGGATTATTATAGAATACAAGAAACCAAAAAAAGAAAGAAGGAAAACAACTACAGCAGTAAAAAAGAGACCAACCTGTAGAACTTGGTAGCACGTCTTTCCAGACTGACAAATGCGGCATCGTTGAGAGTGCTTCTGGGATAAATGGCATGGTGAAGTTTAAGCAAAGTCGCTTGGACTTGAGTATGATTATCAGCATATGCAAATATTACCTCAAGGTCAAAACGAGAATCTCAATGTGCCCAATGGTAATCATATCCAAAGCTTATCATGCGCAAAACAACTACAAAATTCAAATTTATGTCTTAGTAAAGCCAGGAAAATGGCCTTCCTATCTCTGGGCTTTCGCGTACATCCTAACCAGCCTCTTAGAATGCAGAAAGGACCAGGTCATAAGCAGAGGGTAATACCAAAATTGAAGCAAATGTACCATCTAAAGGTGCCACGGTAGTTGTCCAAATATGCCCATCTCCGGCTAAACCAACAGAAAACGAGAATTTTAGGGAAACTACTCATCTTTTTGCTCAATATGAATCATCCGCTACCAGGTTCTCTTACCGACTAACTAATCACTCGTTGCAACAAGATTGTGAAAAGGCTAATAATGGAAAATGATAAAAATTATCGAGTGAGAAATCATATATACCTAAGCTTTCAATCGTCACGATGAAACAACGATAAAAGGGGAAACCAGTTGTCAGCTAAACAAGAAACAGATAGCAAAGAATAGGGATTCATTATCATGGAACAAGTGCAAAGAATGATGCCAAAATGCATCATGCTTTATAGTGATTAACAAGATTGTTTCAATATTCACCAGAGCTTTCAGCTTCATGCAATGAAGCCACCTATGGATAATGCTGAGGGGTGATTGGATCTGAGAACCAGATTTGACAGGCTTCAGCTGCTAACAGCATGGGACATGGAACAATAAGAAACTTGCAGAGAAAGCATTTTAGGCTTTGATTGCTGATGCTGGTTTAGGAGATCGAAGTACACATTTAGTCTCCTGTCATCATCCAGTCCACCAAGAAGTTACGGTACCAATCAGGTCTAGAGTTTCCAAGAAAACAACCAGGAATAGCACATGCTTGCAACACCGAGAAACAATTATCAAGATAACCCAGACATGATTAGCAATTAATTGCTGATACATGAAAGGAACAACAGTTTACTGAAACCTACTTGAATCAACGTTGTCACTATGATTAAGGGGATATGAAACCTACTGATCAAGAATGAGGAAGTTTTGGAGGAACTCAGAAGTTAGACCATTTATCTAGACCTATGAAGTAAAAGATTCCCTACTTGTTTGCTATCCATCAAATGTCAGCCACAAAAATGACTACTGAGGATGCTTTGTAGACGTTTCAGCACCCCTTAGTTGGCCCACAAAAATAATTACAATAACCGAATATAATGTATTGCTATGATATGACTCGAAAGCTCTCATATTTTTAGGATCTGGATCCATTATTCATTCAATGGAAGGAATTATGGGCTATTCCCCAAGGGAGTGGTTCATGTTCCAACAAACACTACAAGTATATCTACAAGGATAAGATACACTGAAGTACATCTAAAACAGTTACTAGAATATTACATTCCGTTTAAGGGGAAGGGATGTATTGGCAACTGGCTTAAAAAAGGATTCCAATCTGTGGACAAAGGAAGGCAAATAATTAGAGAGTAAAACATTAACTGTGATGCTGATCAGTCTTTGGTATTTCAATGGAGTGGCAACTTTGCTCCCAGTCCTTAGAAAAGTGTTTTCATCGTGGTGCCTCATCAGATAAGCAATTTGAGCCAGTTTTTCTCGTTCCTTTTCTTCGATAAGAATAGGGATTTTAAATGATCCAAATAATTGCTGTTTATTCTGTTGCGTTCAGCGTAGGAACTGCCTAAGCATACTTTTTTGGATCTATATCTCCAGATAAAAGAACAAAAGAAAATGATATTATGCAGTAGGGACTTTGCTGCAGTACATCTTAACATCAAATGCTTTATCTACAAATTCGCAACCCAGACAACAAATCTCAAGCAATTGACTGCTCCAGTCACTAGCTAACTTGACATGCTTTGTCACATCACCTTAAGACTACTTACCGGGCCTGCAAAGCCTTGTTCTTGGCAGCTTTGATTTTTTCTATGGCCTGTTACAATTGTAGAAATCAAGACAAATAAACAACGTCTCAAAGCAAATAGAGCATAATGGAAAGCCCATAGCCAATAATTAAGGACTACCTTTGTCACTCTTTCGTTGTTGAACCCATTTTCATTCACCAGGAAAGCCAGCAAACCCTAACAAAAGAAAAGGACGAGTAAACTCTTAAACATGCCAAAAAGCTGATAGGGAGTTAAAATGCCCACAATTGTTGAAGAAGAGGGGATAAACTCACTTCCTCATCTGGGGCACTCCACTTGATGTCAAGTTGCTGTTCATCAACAAGCACAGCTGGTTCTTTGAAAAGCTATCGAGCCTCCTGATAAGGCCAATCCTCCGGTATTTGATATCTGCATATGAAAACTTTATTCGTCTAACAGGCACAATATAAGCTACTGTGTAAAATTTGGGGGGGTAGTGACATGAGAAAAACACGAAGGGTAGCATTGATTTTCAGCCACAGATTCATTGTCGTCAAGAGATTATAGATCATAGACAGTCACTGATATTGTTTATGAGGAAATATGAGCTAAAATAAAAGTAGCTGAGTCTATGATTCTAGATGAAGCAAATACCAAGCCAAGACAATAGGCTTCCCGTTCAAATAACAGTCCAGTCGGAAAATGGACAGCAAGAAAAGCAACTATACATGCAAATGAGTTTAATTAGGCTGCTGAGCATATTATCATCCCAATCAAAGTTTAAATGAGACGGGAAAAATTCAATTTCAAATAAATTTCTGTGTATATTTGATGCAAGATATTCATGATGCAGAAAAGCAATGAAACAAAAATCCGCAGACCATGGTGCGATCACCTCTCTTTGTTTATGTTGTCGAGTATACTTTCGATGGAGCCATGCTGACGGATGAGCTTCGGCGCAGTCTGTCCTCCAATTCCTGTAACCCACATATCCATATTAATTGTAACCTTCAATCAACAACCAACACATACTTCATCCTTGAAAAAATATTATAAGAGAACAAATTCTTTAATATAGATTCCAAGTACCTCGAATGCTGTCACAATAATCACATCCAGAAAGGATACAAAGGTCAATGAATTGATCCATGCTAAGATTCAGCTCCTCCAAGATCTGAAACAAATTTATTTTCAGAAGATATGAGTAAACAAAGCATCAGATAACACCAGTATTTGCTGTAGAGAGCACCTTTGAGACTTCAAATTCCATTACTGGGATTTTTCTTGAACTCGGATCCCTCAAATGGCGGAGAAATCTAGGAGCTCCAAATGTTAGGGAATCCATGTCTTCAGAAGCCACAGCATAAACCTAAAACGTCCAGAGATTCAATATCAATCACACAAAAGGCATCCCTGCATATGCATTTGGAAACCATTTCAGGACAGAAACAGTAAACTCCCAGGAGAAGTTAATCACTCCAGAGAATGTTATTCACACACATATAGTGGCAAAATACTGTCACCTATGAAGTGAGCTCAACACTGTATGGAGTGCTATGAACACTTCCATGAACTAAGATGTCTTGAGGTTGCACTGTTGCACAATAAGACATTAGACCAATAAAAATGTGATAAAAGGAAAGGGAGCAACTCAGTCCTACCAAAAAAGTTTTACAAGAAAGAGGATACGTTCCTAAAGGCAAGAAAGAAAATAACAAAATGCAGTGTCACCAAATGGTCATAAAGCAGAAAGAAGCGTGCCTTTCCCAATTTGCAAAGTGCTGCACACTGTGTCTGCTTCAGAAGGAGCCTATAGAAACAAAATTGCCAAAATCAATCTACACATAAATTACCACTGCAAGCATGCAATGAATGAAAGTAAGGTGGCTGATGTGTTTGAAAGCCAAGCATGTGTATATTCTCACCTCAACAACAGGAACTCCCATGAGTTTTAAAAGACGCTTGCAATCATCATTGTGCTGCTTTGTCACCTAGAAAAGCAGAGAAACAAGACTACTACCATTCACATCCTCTCCATTGTAAACATAGAGAAGAACAACATGTTGCCTTGCAAACTAACACCAAACTGGAGCACAGAACAAGAAACTGACCTTCACTGTCCGTTTACTGTATTTCTCAATGTCTTCCTTATTGCCAGCCTTCAAATAGAGACCACTAGTTTGTTAATCCCTTGCAGAATGATGAAAGCAATGCAAAGGAAGAGAGATATGCATACCTCGACAGCTACAGCCAAGTCCTCCGTGGCATCTGTCCTCTTAGAGTAACTGCGCATCAAAATTAGAAGAAGCATTGTCAAACACCAAAAAGCAAACTCCTGCACAAGTTTATAGGCGCTGTATAACCCATGATTAAAGGAAAATGAAACACATTGCCACAGAAAGATTACCGCTTAGCCAGCTCCTGCTTTTTCAATTCCGGAGGCTTCCCATCAAACACGTAACTGGGAACAAATACGCTATGCAAATTAGCAAAAGGCAGAAACTTCACCAAGGGAAGCATCCAGATAAACATGGAGACAACATTTGAGAAATTTGGAAGAGATAAAATGAATGAAGACATTACACAGGCTTTATTCCAGCCTCAAGAAGCCTAATTGTCCGAGTAAACATTCCTTGCAAGTGACAGCAAAAGTCCCGAAAACAAAAACCCAAATAAGCATTTAGCTAATCAATATCAAAGCACAATGTGACAAGCTTACATAATTAAGGTATAATCTTTAATACAAAAAAGAACTTGAGTAAACAGTGCAATGTAAAAGGAGACCCCGTAAATTCATCAGCCTCGTTAGTGAGCATCTCAGTGCCACTTCTTCCCACAACAATCTGCACATGTGCCCATAATCAGATGATTAAAACAATTAACAACCCTTTTGTACAGTAGAATTATGTAATGCAAAGGGTGAGCAAATAAGAAGCATGTTATGTATCAAGCAAAGAAAGAAAAAACAGTAGAACACCGACAAGGAACTGATAAATGCTCATGCTGGCGTCGATAGCGATCTTGCGGTCAAAGTAGCTCTCGAATGCTGATGCTGGTTTAGGAGATCGAAGTACACATTTTAGGCTTGATTGCTGATGCCGGTTTAGGAGATCGAAGTACACATTTAGTCTCCTGTCATCATACAGTCCACCAAGAAGTTACGGTACCAATCAGGTCTAGATTTTCCAAGAAAACAACCAGGAATAGCACATGCTTGCAACACCGAGAAACAATTATCAGGATAACCCAAACATGATTAGCAATTAATTGCTGAAACATTAAAGGAACAACAGTTGACTAAATCAACGTTGTCACTATGATTAAGGGGATATGAAACCTACTGATCAAGAATGAGGAAGTTTTGGAGGAACTCAGAAGTTAGACCATTTATCTAGACCTATGAAGTAAAAGATCCCCTACTTGTTTGCTATCCATCAAATGTCAGCTACAAAAATGACTACTGAGGATGCTTTGTCGACGTTTCAGCACCCCTTCGTTGGCCCACAGAAATAATAACAATAACCGAATATAACGTATTGCTATGATATGAAAGGGAGTGGTTCATGTTCCAACAAACACTACAAGTATATCTGCAAGGATAAGATACACTGAAGTACATCTAAAACAGTTACTAGAATATTACCTTCCGTTTAAGGGGAAGGGATGTATTGGCAACTGGCTTAAAAAAGGATTCCAGTCTGTGTACAAAGCAAGGCAAATAATTAGAGAATAAAACATTAACTGTGATGCTGATCAGTCTTTGGTATTTCAATGGAGTGGCAACTTTTTTCCCAAGAAACTTTTAAAAGGCAGAGAACCAAGAAACAATCATGATTAATAAACCTTTTAGCGATCACTTAAGAAACTGCAAAAAGTGCACCGTTATAGGGCATGTATCACATAGAAATGAACCAGGTTGCATACCTTACTATCATTATGAGCAATACGGAGCTCTTTCAGCTCGATGCAGGATTTAAGAGACGAGTCAATGGTCTGGATTTGGCAGTGCGAGATAGAAAGCTGTGGAGAAAGATGGTTTCAACACCCTTTGTTGCGACCAGCATACCTTGCAATGAAAACCAAAAACACTAAGATGCTCACCTTTGACAGGGATTACACCTCGACTAGACAATGTTCCAAAGTAGACAATGTTCTTATGATTTTATCTAAAGAGCATAAAACCTGACCACTTTCCCATGGAAGCATGTTTCATGGAGTTAGAAGGCAAGCAATTTATACCTGAGACTCTATCATTTCTTCAGAGTAATAGCCCTCAAAATAGTCATCAATAATGCCCATCAATGCCCTTGTCAATTTGATAAAAGTTAGAAGCAGAAATTGCCTACATTTTTAATGAAGAATATGCTCTTCCCTTTCTGTCTTTTCTCCAGTTTCCCCCAAGCTTGAATCCTTACTGACCTACGAGAATCTATGTTCTTTCCCTTCCGTCTTCCCCTTAAGTTCCCCAAAGCTTCAAACACAAACTTGCTCACTTTCATATTGCTGTCCTTCTCCAACAACAACCCTTCACAAAGATCATCCCTGACTTGTTTCATGAATGGCACAAAGTTTTCTGTCTCCTCTACTACATTGACATCACCAAGTTTGTTGGCTCATCCAAAACAACATCAGCATCAACATGGGACTCCTGATTTGTGCAAGAATTGCCCTCATCATTGCCACTGCTTATTGTGAACAATAACTCCTCCAATATATCATCAAAGACTTCTATATTCACCCACAATTTACTTGTACATGCAGCAGTAAATTCAGCTTCATCACACCAACAACAAAGATTGCTAACATAGCTCCTTTCACTGAAGTCAGTAATAGTAAAAGTCTTGATGTGAAGCATTTGAACCTGTTCTTGATTGTAACCATGCCCGTATTGCCATCGTAAAAGCTTGATCGAAAATTCCTCAGTTTCCCTTTTATTGGCCATTGATCGTCTGTGCTCCTCGTCTGGAGAGTGTTCCATCTGATATTGCATCTCCTCTTTTTGTGTCATTGGGTTGTTATCCTCCCAATGAGAATGGAACGTAGGAACCATTGAGAAATTGCATGCTGAAGTGAAGGGAGCATGTGATCGAACACTTTGATGTGCATTCTTGATGGCCCGTGAACACTGGGGGTGCAAATGATGGTGAGAGCAACTGATACTGCCCGAAGTGCAAGGGCACGCTCTGTACCGGAGGAGAAACCCCAACATTTGAAGGGTCAAAAGAAGGAACAGAAATTGTCGGCGTTGAACCTGGTTCAAAAGAAGAAATTGGAAACCCTAGCCGGTGATGGAGGTGGAAATCCAGCAACCAAAAAATGATCCTGCGAGAAGAAGCGAACCAAGAAGGCGGAACTGGCGGCGTTAAATTCATCGACCCGCAATCCGACGGCCAAAGTGAACGACTGGTAGTCTATGTCCGCCTGACCTGTCAGGCGTATACAATTGACACACACAAAACAATAAACACGACGCTGCTGCCGACGGTGTCGTATCCCCTCACCCACCATTATTTTGAGGGTTCCTTCCTCTGTCTCTCTCTCTTCCTCTCCCTATCTGTCTTTCTTCCTCCATCCCCGAACAGCGGCGGAGTTTGTTTCAGTTTAATTGGTGGGCTGGACCTCACTTGGGTCTTTTCGTGCTGAGCCCAAATTAAAAAAAAAAAAGCCCTTATAAAGCGAGGCTCATTTAATTTGAAACAAACAGAAATACAATTCAAGTTTCCCGCACATTAGCCTGCCTCCCTCTCTCTCCCTCTCTGTTAACCGTTTCACTACGAAGCTCGCCGATCGTCCTCTCTAATGGCGGAAACGGAAGAGAAAGTTACTAAGTAAGCTAATCTAAATTAAGTAACTAATATCTCTCCTTTTCTCTCTGTTGCAGTTACTGACTTGCTTGTTTTCAGTCGAGCTCTCACCATACTCAAAGCTCTCAACGGCCGGATCCTCTCCTGTGACGAGCGGAGAAAGAGTCTTCTTCTCGATATTCTTTATACGAAGAAAACTGGTGAACAAGTTGTTACTGATTTTAACAAACTGACATTGTTGAAAAAACGCCTCCGCCCTGCTCAAAATGAGCTCATTCGCTCAATCGCTTACGTTCATGTTGTAGGGAGCGAGGTGAGTGTTGTTTCTGTTTTTGAACTGTGTTTCTGTGATAAGTTTAAGTAGCTGTGTTGGTGCGTTTTTATTTTCAGAGGATTGCATGGGAATCTGGTCGGACTCTTCTGGACAAGGCCATCTCCAAGGTCGGAAGAATGATCGACGGATCCGGCGAAACTTTCAACGCAGAAGAAATCACGGAGATCTACAGGTTTGGCTTGACTTAGTAATTGGCTGGGATACTGCTATACACTTAATTGATCTGTTTTTTTTTTTCTGTTTTTTTTTCAATTTTTGACGGTTTTTGTTTTTTAAATATATAGTACATGCTTCAATTTGTCGAACCAACCACCCCCTAACAATTACGCTAGAGTGCTTTATGATACATGCGTTGATGCCATTCATGTCAACCTTACAAGTAAGGTAATCAGTCAGCAGCCTTTATGCTTCAATCGTTAAAGCTTAGCATAAATTTTTGGATGCCGTTTAAGTTACTAGCCTTTCATGTAGGTGCTCCCTTCCATAAGGGAGAATGAGTTTATCCTCACTTCCCTTGTGGAAGGATGGTCTAAACAAAAAATGATGCTCAAATGCATTCTGAGCTTCTGTGGCTCATTGGACCGCGTTGTTGGGAGGCCAGATGTTGTTACAGTGGGGCTGCAAGGCTGTAAAATGGTTTGTTTGACATATATCTAGGTTGAATCTGAATCTGTTGTCCCCATCTTATGACCTGCATTCTCATGTTGGCTCAGGTTTTTGATAAATGCCATGTTAAAGCCAAAAAGGCTGTTTTCGAAGGGGTAAGTAACTTAATGAAGTTGTTTGCATTTTATACTTGGTCATTTCTGATAAGAGTTGGTCAGAGTTGTATCTTAGCTACACTAGGATTCTGTAGTACTGAATGTGATTGAGTAGGTTAGAGTTGTATCTTAGCTACTCTAGGATTCTTTAGTGTATATCTCTGATTGTAAAACACCGCAGTTTATATAAGCATCCTGAACTGTTTCTCTTCAATTTCAATCTAAGTTACTTATTGTTGATCCATATGTTCCTAGATCAATAAGGAAAGGGAGGGTGAGGGTGAGCAGAACCACCATGCGAACCACCATGCTCTATACAGAGATGTTATGAATATATTTGTAGAGATGAACGCATACCAGGATTTGGAGGCAGACACGCTCAAGCATTCTATTTCTTACTACTCTCTGAAGGCATCAAACTGGATTCTGGAGGATTCATTTGCAGATTACTTGATAAAGGCATACGGGCACTAATTTTTAAAGTTGTTTGATGGCTAAAATTTTCGTTTCTAATATAAGATTTTCTAAAATACAGTCTGAGCAATCCTTGGAGAAGGAAACACGGAGAGTTGCTGAATATCTACATCCAAGCAGCGTGCCAGAGCTAATGAGGGTTAGTGCACAATGAGGGTTACTATTTTTTTCTGTTTGTTGTCGTTTGAGCTCCTGGGTGGACCTTTTGAGCTTGTAGGTAGTGAACCATCAATTGTTGGTTGTTAATGCCAAGCAACTACTTGAAAAGAAGTCTGGATGTCGTGCCTTGCTTAGAGATGATAAGGTGCATTAAAATTGTTCTTCTTTTGTAGACATTTATATGTCTACCCTCTGGCTATTTTGTGTATTTTGTGAGACGACTGTGTGTAAATTTATTTCTACACGTACTAGGTGGATGATCTTTCCAGGATGTATAGACTTTACTCTAAGAACATTGAAGTTTTGAAGCGAGTTGCTGCTTTTTTTAAGGAGGTATGTTTGTATTTAGTAATTTTAGTTGCTTGCTTAAGGTGCTGTACTTCATTAGTTATTGACAAATTTTCGTCATAACAGCATATCACTGCTAGTGGAACAGACTTGATTCAGCAAGCTGAAGATAATGCAAGTCAGGTTGGACGTCTGCTTTTTATAGATGAAATTTGTACATACAAACAGGGTTCCACCAAAGGCACTAAATAACTCAATTTGCTGTTTTCAGGCCCTTGTCACAAATTTTCTCAGGCTGCATGACAAGTATATGGCATATGTCCAAGGGTGTTTCCAGAATCATATACTGTTTCACAAGGTTTGTTTTGGTTTAAAAGATGCATATTTCATTTTTTTTTGTTAAACTAAGATATTAACTTTATGTCTAATTATGCAGGCATTGAGACAGGCATTTGAGATATTATGCAATAAGACAGTTGCTGGCCGTTCAACTGCAGAGTTGCTTGCAACCGTTTGTGATAATACTCTAAAGAAAGATGACAGCAAGAAACTTAGTGATGAAGCCATTGAAGATAAATTGGAGAAGGTCGTTTTCTGTTTGCTTAGTATAAGTTCAAATTTTTTTATAAGTTACTCCTGGGATTGACTTGTGTTGTGTTGCTGAGTTCTGCAGATGGTCATCCTACTATCATATATGAATGATAAAGATGTTTTTTCTGAATTCTATAGGTAAAGCATTTGGAGCCTTCATTTTTCATTTATCATGTTATGTTCTTTGCTGAATGTATATGTCTGGCAGACAAAAGCTTGCCCACCGACTTCTCTTTGAAAAGAGTGCTATTGAGCATGAAAAGACCATGCTCACGAATCTGAGAATGCAGTGTGGTCCAAATTTCACCTCAAAAATGGACGCCATGGTGAGCCTATTTTTTTATTCAACTCTTGATACTGTTAGTCTGCCACTTACCTGTACCTGGATACCTTCTGCCGGCAGATTGCAGATATCGAATCAACAAGGAAATTCCAGGAAGACTTTAAGCAAGATGATCTTGGGTTTGATCTGTCAGTAGAAGTCCTTACCAGTGAAAAGTGGCCTAATTTTAGATCCCCTGATCTCAAACTTCCTGCAGAGATGGTATGAACTTTTGATTTTAGTATTTGATTCTTTGGAACTATCAACATTCGAATACTTGTTTTCAGGAAAGAGGTCTACAAGCTTTCAAAGAGTACAGTACCAAGAAGAAGAGAAAACTTACTTGGGTTCATTCGCTAGGACGTTGCCTAATTGAAGGAAACTTTCTTCCAAATCCAGTTGAGCTGGATGTGACACCTTATCAGGTATTGATTGCAAGACAAGATTTTTTCTGTTTTTTCAGACATTATCTTTTGTGAGTTTTCTTTCAGTTATGGAGTTTTATGTTTATTTTACAGGCTGCTATCCTGATGCTCTTTAACGATGCCGATAGACTCAGTTATTCAGAGATTGCAACAAAGACAGGCATAGCCCAAGATGACTTAAATAGGGTGCTCCACTCCCTGTCCTGCAACAACAAGTACAAGATACTTCAGAAAATTCCGATGTCTAACACGGTTTCTCAAACTGACACATTTGAGGTTAACGACAAGTTCACTGCTGACAAAATGACGATCACAGTAAGTGAATCTCTTAATCCTCTCTTTTCCATCCATACTTCATGATTTTTTTTTGGTATCTCGTTATTGCATTATTATTAAAAGCACCAGTGTCACATCTATGGTTGTCTTTTCAATCTTTGTCCTCCATTGGAGAATACCTAACGAAAGTGTTATGTTGGGTTTATGATTGTTATTTGTATTGGTTGTAGGTTCCTGTTCCACATCCACGTGCTGCTGTCGAACAAAGGAAGAAAGTTGTTGAAGATGTTGTCAGGGAGAGGCGATACTTAATTGATGCTGCTATCGTTTACATCATGAAGCGTCGTCAAATACTGAGCCACGAGGATCTGATCTCTCAGAGTGTGGAGGCTTTGAAAAGCCAGTATAATTTCAAGGTACATAATATAAATCGCTTGTTAGATCATCTACACTCTATACTCATACTAATAATTACTTACATATTTGCAGGCCGAAAAAAAAACTATCAAGCAGAGGATAGAATATCTGATAGATGAAGGCTATATAGAAAGAGACAAGGGCATGTACCGATACAGTACTTCTAGGAAGGATTGAAACTTTGCAGTTGCTTGGCGCACAGGTCGGATTGATGTTCTTCGTAAGTCTTGAGTTCCAGATCAAGGGGCACTGCATTCTGCCTTTGGTTCATCATCATGTCAGAAAATGATTGAACATAGATTTTTGTTTACTCTGAGAAACTTAGTAATTAGAGCAGCTTGAATATTGAAATGCTGTAAAGCTGCAAATACTGCAGAACAGACCTGTCTTCATCAACGTTCTCAGATTCGTTCTTCATTGATGAAACACAAACTTTAGCATCATCAATCTTAGGCAAGTTTTCAGCCGGTTCTTCAGCTTCTAAAGATTGAAGCCTAGTTGATCTTCTTCTTAAACAAAGTCAATCGTTTTTCTAACTTGTTTTGAAATAATGGAAAAACATGAGCCATTTGCAAACTGGGAACCAAAGGATATATCATCATCTGTCGTTTGGATCTTGTTCTCCACATCTGAACCCAGGCGATTGCCTTACTCAAACAAACCAGTCAGAAAAAAATATACAGATTTAGCAGATATAGAACTTCCAGAGAGAACCTCCTAAAAGATCAAAGGCAGAAAAGCAATCAAATGCGTTTTATAAGAGATCAAAAGGAAACCTTTTTCTATTGGTCTTCTCTCAAGCTTTGACTGTTTTAACAGCATTACGATCATGTTCAATTGGATTAAGTTTAACATCAGCTAGCTCAAAGGCTCAAACCAGCCTTCAGTTGCTTCAGATTTAAACCTAGCAGATTCTCTTCTAGACTTTGCCCTGTCAAGAGAGTGGTAAAAAAACAAGTCTCTGAGAAGAGAAACCATATAAAACCTCCCTATTTTACTGCACAAGGTAGCCAGCCAATCCAATGGTAAGGGCAACCCTTTGCTTGTCAAAAATTTTAGCTTGAACTGGGTAAATTGCAGTGTCTTCACTAGCTGCAACCAATGATGAGGAAAAAAACCATGGGTTTACAAAGAGTTTCTCAAGTTACAGATCCAACTTGTTAGTTACCTTGAATTGTTGATGGTCGCTTCCTCTTTGCATTACAAGGTTTACTTTTTCTCTCTGTTTGCGAAAAATCCCTAGCCTCAACAAGTTTTCTTGCTTCAAGCACAAGCAAGGGAAGGTTAAATACACCAGAAAAAAAAAAAGGAATAATTCTATGATTTTGCAAGTACTCCTGCTATGATGAGTTGCTTCATAACATATTTCCATATATCTGGCTTCTCTTTTCTCTTTTTTGCAGGTCGATTAATAGCAATGAAGCGCATAAGCTCATGCAAGAAAAAAGGAAAAGAAAGCCAAATAAGCTTTACCCCTACCTCCATTTTTCCCACCATAAGCAAGCTGTTTTTGCATCCCAACTCGGCAAGTTGCAGATTCTGCTGCTGCAGCTTCTGGTAATTGACTCTCAGTCTTTGTACACCATAAGTCTCAGTTCAATGATCTTACTATTCGTAAGAATTAAGAAAAGCACGTCAAGAAATTTTCAGAACATCATCACAACCTCCAATACCGTGGAGAAACAAAAAAAAAAACTAAACCAAAATGATGGCAAGGATACTTTCTGTCTGCAACAAATAAGTTTCACAATGCAATATTGTCCTGAATGAAAAATCAGAGGGATATCAAAAGCAGCAAACCTTGAATCAAAACATGAGTATGCATCAATGTCCCCAAAAACTTAACAACCAAATTGATATGTGTCCTAGCTGATGGAGCTTTTTTGATATGGTATGAACCACTTGCTTTGAAAGAGGTTGTCCAGGGAATTCCAGCTGAATTGGTTTCCTAAGGGAGACTTCAACATTTCGGACAATGATTTTGTTTCAGAAATCCCTTTGGGATATAGAGCGTCAAAACGAGGGTTAGTTTGTTTAGGAATATGCATGAATTTTGTAAGAAATGTTTTCTTGAAAAGCCAAGTTTGTTTTGGACAAGTTCATCTTGGGAGCTAATATCTCTTACCACCTAGTACTTTGAAACCATAAATTAAATAGCAGATCTACTTTTGTGTGCTATTAGGACTAAGAATGCACTCAATTAGATGGTTTGAAGTGAAGGGACAGGTTTTACTTTGTTTTTCTGAGCATTGGATTCGGTTATGCTACCTCCGGGCTACATTCCAGCTTTCCTGGAAATCCAGTATACTTGGATGGGGATTCTAGCCTACTTGGACCAACCAATCTCCCCCCTCTAGCTCTCTCTCTCTCCCCCTCGAATAGGTTGGGGCTTCAGGATCATGGATTTTCCTTAACATGATCGTGACTGTAACTTAAGAATATCTCATATTTAAACAAGGTATATATGCACCTGGACTCATATTTAAACATATATACAATTCCCTGAAAGTTCCTTCTCGAAATTCATTTGGTGGAAGCTTACCTGCTCGAGCTTTCTCAGCTAGTTGCTTAACCTAAATTCCCAGCAACCAAGAAAAGAAGAAGAAGAAGAAGAAGAAGAAGAAGAATGAGAGCATTGACACTTCGTTTACTAAAAAGATCCATTTCAATTAAAAAAATTATAAAATGAAGCATCTGCATTACAATAACTAGCATGCTTTAGTAAGTGCTAAGAATCAAAGGACACATCTTAACGTAGCAAAGAATTTGCTTTTCATTTTACAACAAATTGCTTTCTTCATATTTATTACTTGTAAACAAAACCTAGATTTACTGAGATGAGTTTTCATAGAAGAGTATAAGCACGGAACAATCCTCAACAACATATTTGAAAAAGGCATTTGCTTTTCTTATGGACGTTTAGAAGCAGGTATAGTAAAAGCTATAATGCCAGAACTGTTGTAGCATAATGCATGTATCATCCATTTCAAACTTGTGTAGATTACCTCAGAGGAGATGGCTCCTGATAATTGGAGTCATTAAACCCTGCAAACCAAATAACACATGTAAATGGCAGCTTCCTAGCTAGACCACTAAGGTGCAGCAAAGCATTCAAGCTTGCCAACTCAACGTCACTTATTCGAGCATGCTACAATGAACTTTCTCATCCTGTGCCAAATTCCTGTGGATAATGAGATGATGGACTTTAAGAGGCCAGGAAGCCATTTATCTACGGATAGTCATGGATACCTTTTCAGTAGCAACTGCAATTGATATGCCAACAGAATCACACAAAATAACCTCCTCCTCCTCGACATTCCAGTAAGCTGTGGCCCGTTGATGTAGATTTCCAAGTATCAGAATTGTGCATGTGCGTGAAAAGAGAGGGAAAAATGGTAAAGTTGAATGAATGAACAGAGTGAAAATAATCAAGAAAAAAAAATCTAAAACAATACAGAAAAGGTCAAAACGTGAATAGCAGCCTGATTTACTAAAAACACAAAAGAAAAAGTGAACAGCGAGCAATTCCATGCCACCAATTACCTATTGTTTTCTTCAAGGAGCCGAAGCAGAGGAGAAATTGTAACTACAGACGCTTTAAGCAGACAAATAATGCAAGTGCAATGTTTTGGAAAACAATTGTCAGGTGAGAAAAATTATGCATAATCATTAGAAAAGGTGAATAAAGATTTAGAATCTATGTAAAAGGAGCAAATTTCATTCTTGGTTATGCTCCACAGGAAAAACCAATAGTTGCTACAGTTTGTTAGTCCACAAATCAGGCATTTTATCCAAAATATCATCCAAAACAAACAAGATACTTCTTACCGTTAGCTTCTTGTACATTTCTAAGAGAGCCTTGATGACAATGTCATTCACTGAAATTTTAATGTCATGTTTCTCTGTAAATCAAGGAAGCATGTATGAACTATCCAACAGTTAACGTGTCCAGAATAACGAAGCAGGGAAACTGCCACATCCAGGCCTCATCAGTGACCAGTGACCAGTGACTTTCAAGTGGATTACGACTTGATAGCTGACCCCAATATGTCATCAGAGTAATTATTGTATGCATGGTTGTTTTTGGATGTCTCATAATCATGATCCAAGTAACCAGATTTGTTGAGATATTGTTTCACAGAATAGAGAGTCCTGTGACAGATTGACCCTTTTGGCTTCCCGTCAGGTGCATGCTGGATAGAACTGAATGTGTAAGTAGGAGTTGGTCTTGAAGATCATGGAAAATTTATAAGTTTTAATAGTAGTATCCAGCGAAGAAAATTATCTAGCTTTGATCACGACGTCCTTATGCCTCTCGAGTCATTACATATATAGTGCTGAACACAGGATAGTTTTTTAATTAATGGGTAGGTGTCACTATGTGAGGCATTTTACTTCTAAGAAGCTTTAGATTAGTGAACAAGAAAAAGGAAGATACTTTTATGATTTTTTTTTTAAAATGAGAAGATACTTTTATGACTTTAAAGAGCATTTTCTTTTTTTTGGTCGAAACCGGGAATAAGTATAATATATACTTCCAAAATCGTAACAACCTATAGTCCTATACGGTGTGTGTAGCTCCAGCAAATCTCCTTTTCTCCAAGAGGAGATCCCTGATTACATTTGGGGGGGGGGGGGAAGGCCCACCGGGAGTCCTATAACTTATTTCCAAATCCCATTTGAGTCCTATAACTCTTAAACGATCTATTGGAGTCCTATAACATTCCAAAACATTACCAAAGAAGTCCCCGTCCATCTTTCCGTTAAATTTTCAGTTATCTTTAAGAACTTTTAGTCCCTATAAGTATACATAATATTATTTTAGTCCTTAAAATTTTCAAAAGTTTTTGTTTGAATCCTTAAAAAAATAATAAAAAATAAGAAAGGAGGATTCAAACCACTAAATGCACATTATTACATATATTAGATTTTAAGGTTACGAATTTAGGATAAAAAATGAAGTAGTAAGTCAAACATACTAAATCCTAACATCGTAAATTCTAAACCCCAAAACCAAAAGCACCAAATTCAGAAATTTTAAATTTTATATCATAAATCTCTAAATTTTAAATCTTAAAAACCTTAAACACTAAACCATACATCCTAAAATCCTAAATTCTAAAACCAAAACCCTAAATTCTAATCTCTAAAAATCTTAAACCCTCACTCTTATATCTTAAACCCTAAAAACCAAAAACTTTAAACTCTAAACCCAAAAATATTAAATCACTAAATCCTAAATTCTAAATCCTAAACCTCAAAATATTAAATCTTATACTCTAAAAACTCAAACACTAAACCCTAAAATCCTTAATTTCATATCATAGACCTCTAAACTCTAAATCCTAAAAAACTCAAATCCTAATCTTTAAACCCTAATAACCTAAAATCCTAAACTTTAAATCCAAAATTTTAAACCCTAAACCCTAAATCCTAAATTCTTATTCAAAAAATATTAAACCCCTAATCATAAAAAACCTTAAAACCTACACCCTAAACCCTAAACCCTAAATCCAAACCCTAAACCCTAAACCCTAAATTCTAAAATCCTAAACCCTACAGCTTAAACCCTAAACCCTAAAAAACCTTAGGGTTTTAGTGTTTTATGGTTTTATGGTTTAGGGTTTTAGGGTTTTAGGATTTAGGGTTTAGGGTTTTAGGGTTTTATGATTTTATGGTTTAGGGTTTTAGGATTTAGGGTTTAAGCGGTAGGGTTTAGGGTTTTAGAATTTAGGGTTTAGGGTTTAGGGTTTGGATTTAGGGTTTAGGGTTTAAGGTTTAGGGTGTTAGGGTGTAGGTTTTAAGGTTTTTTATGATTAGGGGTTTAATATTTTTTGGATAAGAATTTAGGGTTTAGGGTTTAGGGTTTAAAATTTTAGGATTTAAAGTTTAGGATTTTAGGTTATTAGGGTTTAAAGATTAGGATTTGAGTTTTTTAGGATTTAGAGTTTAGAGGTCTGTGATATGAAGTTAAGGATTTTAGGGTTTAGTGTTTGAGTTTTTAGAGTATAAGATTTAATATTTTGAGGTTTAGGATTTAGAATTTAGGATTTAGTGTTTTAATATTTTTGGGTTTAGAATTTAAAGTTTTTGGTTTTTAGGGTTTACGATATAAGAATGAGGGTTTAAGATTTTTAGAGATTAGAATTTAGGGTTTTGGTTTTAGAATTTAGGATTTTAGGATGTATGGTTTAGTGTTTAAGGTTTTTAAGATTAAAAATTTAGAGATTTATGATATAAAATTTAAAATTTCTAAATTTGGTGCTTTTGGTTTTGGGGTTTAGAATTTACAATGTTAGGATTTAGTATGTTTGGCTTACTACTTCATTTTTTATCCTAAATTCGTAACCCTAAAATCTAATATATGTAATAATGTGCATTTAGTGGTTTGAGTCCTCTTTTTTATTTTTTATTATTTTTAAAAGATTCAAATAAAAATTTTTGAAAATTTTAAGGACTAAAATAATATTATGTATACTTATAGGGACTAAAAATTCTTAAAGATAACAGAAAATTTAACGGAAAGATGGACGGGGACTTCTTTGATAATGTTTTGGAATGTTATAAGACTCTAATAGATCGTTTAAGAGTTATAGGACTCAAATGGGATTTGAAAATAAGTTATAGGACTTCCGGTGGGCTTTTCCCCATTTTGGGGGAGTGTGAAAGAGTGAATGATTTTAAAGAGCATTGATCGATTGAAATGTGTTTTTTTTTTTCCTACCAATTGGGCCCCCCCGGACTCACCTCTCCCATGATTGAAAAAAATGTCCTGGATTTGCTTCGTCCTTTATGATGATTGCTTATAGATTAGTGAGACCTTGTGGAAGAGTCAACTAATAGGAAATTGAGTATTTTTGGTATTATTATGCATAATTCACTACCACTGACATTGAGATATAAACTTGATTCAACAAATCAAAATCTTTACAGAAAACCTCATGTCGTTGCTTTTAAATATTGTCATGTGTAACCTCCTAACTCCTAATATCTATAACTAAAATAACCATAACACTACTTTGCCATTTCCAATTCATAACAAAAAATTTAATATTAGGGAAAAAATTTTAAAAAAAATTAGCTTCATTATTAAAGCCAAAGGCCGATGATCCTTTGTCATTTCTGGATAGACATATTGATGGATGTTTAGAAGATGAATATCCTGATTTGCTGCAAGCTAAGATAACTTTCGACAAGGGTGGGTAATACCATAAAAGTTCGATAACTTTTTGCAAGTAAACACATCAGTTTTAAACTAGAATTCTAATTCCAAATTTGGGTCTTGGAGTAATCTTAGACCCAACTTCCACATACCGAAACTGGGTTTAATTTTTCTACATCTCATGGTCAATGTACAACCAACAGGAGGAGCTTTATCCGTTACTAGTATTGGCTTCCAAACTAAACACAGGTGAGTGTGGTGTGTTACATGTGGGATTTCCTCTAATTGCAATAATTAAAAGCTCTCGTACACGGGAATAGTTGATAATAATTACAAGATTTGTGTGTAATTACGGGGGGAAGAAAACTAAGGATTTATTAAGGAACAGGACAATCAAAGCATATAATGAGAGTCAGGGCCAGCCCATATTAACTCTTTGAGGATCACAGGTCTTTGTCCTATCAACATCACCCCATCCCATAGGTGTCAATCCATGTCCTACAGTGACAAAATACCATTTGTCGTTTTGCAAAATGTTTCCCATGAAGATAAGAAGGAAAAAAAACACTAGAAAAGGATTTAGCATAGAAAAAAAAAGAGAGAGAGAGAAGGAGAGGAAGAACTTGTGGCCTTGGGAGAGTAGATGAATGACACCAGTATATATACATGGCTGATATATATGAAGATCCACATGGATGTAATCGGGTTAATTACATTTTGACCCCCTGAATTTTGGTTTATTTTTGACTCACCCCCTGAGCTTTTTTTTTCATCAAATGACCACCTGAATTCTCAATTTGATGCAATTAGGTGCTTCCGTCCAAGGGCAGCTCGCCTCCGTCAATTTGACAAACGGAAAGCACAGATTGATGACACGTGTCCTGATCTTGTCCGCCCATTTTTTTCAATTGGATTTATTTTCACATAAAATTAAATAAAATTCAAAAAATAAAAAAATAAAATAAAATGTCGATATCTGTCAAAAAAATATAGAAATTAATACTATGAGAAGCTTTGATCAATTTGTAATTATTATTCCCTAGAAAATATCTAAATTTTAAGAAATTAATAATTATTATTTCCTAAAAATATAGAAAACTCCCTCGTTATAAAAATAAAATACTTAAATTTTAGGATATTAATAATTATTATTCCCTAAAAATATAGAAATATCACATTAATTGGTATAAAAATAAAAAAAAAAACCTAAATTTTAGGAAATTAATAATTAGAAAATTGAGAAAAAAATTAGAAAAATTGGCAAAGAAAATTTTTATATAAAAAGAAAAAGGAAAAAAGTTTATTTGCCAAATTTGTTTAAATTCATTTCTTAATTTTTGCAAAATAATGAAAACAAAATTTTTTTACATAAAATAGAAAAGGAAAAAAAGGTTTATTTGGTCATCTTTTATTTTGTAAAATTCACTTTCTTTATTTTTTGGGAAATAATGAAAAGAAAATATATAAAAAAAGTTTCATTGGCTATCTTTTTTTTGTAATTTTTTTTATTTTTGGGAAATAATGAAAAAAATTATATAAAAGAAAAAATATTTCTTTGTCCATCTTATTTTTGTAAAATTTCTTTTTTATTTTTTTGGGAAAGATTGAAAAAAATTATGTAAAAGGAAAAAGGTTTCTTTGGCCATCTTTATTTTTAAAAATTATTTTTTATTTTTGAGAAAGAATGAAAAAGTAAATATTTATATATTAAAAAATTGCTATTTTTTGTAAAATTGTTTTGTTTTTTTTGACAAAGAGTGAAAAGTAAAATCTTTATACGATTATTTTAAATTCTTTTTTAGTTTGTGAGAAAGAATGAAAAAACAAATTTTATACAAAAGAAAAAAAGAAAAAAGTTTCTTTGCCACGCTTTTTAATTTCTTTTTTTGAAAAAGAATGAAAAAAATATTTTATATAAAAAAAGGAAGAGATTTTTTTTTTTTGCCACGTTTACCAGAAGATTTATTCCTTTTCTTTTAATGAGTGATGTTTACACTCATACAACATACAATAAAAAAAAAAAGAACAATTGCCTCAAGGCAATAGCCCCCTGTCGCCCTCCCCCTCTTCCTCCTCTCCCTTTGGCTACCTCTTCTACACACAATCTCCTAAATCTTATTTCCTTTTTCCCAGAACCTCTCTTAGCACCCAATCCATTCAAACAATTTCAAATCTCCTCCATCTTGCTTTCGCCCTCAAAATTAAACAGCCTAAAACCTAAAAAACAAAACAAATAAATAAATAGGCTATGAAAGCATCATCAACATCTTCCTGCAGCCCACCGTCATAATGGCCGACAACCAGTTATGGGAGATGGTGCCGACATTGGTGCAGAGGGCGCAGGCCCATGGGTAAAGTCGGGTATCTCAATGCAACGGCGGCCATGACACGAATTTCTCTTCTCCTTCTTCCACTACTACTGGGTTTGGTTGGTGTTGTTGGGTTCCACAGTTTTCTCTTCCTTTTTTTTTTTAGATTTCAGTTTTATAGGAAGAAGAATGAAGAAAAGAAGAAGAGGGCTTTGGTTCAGTAATTTTTGTTGTTTTTGATTTTGTGTTTTATGAGGGGAAAGAAGGAAGAAGAGAATTTTGTTCTGTAATTTTTTGTTGTGTTTGGTTTTGGATTTTATCAGGGAGAAGAAGGAAGAAGAGGCGTAGAGAGTTTTGTTTTATGAATTTGGTCAAAGGGAAGGGGGAGGCAGAGGTGAAAGTTTGGAGGAATTTTGGGAGGAATTGCTGCAGTATAAATTTAATGAGTTATCTTTTTTTTTTTATCAGCAATGGGGAAGTTTTTTTTTTTTCAGGGGAAGATTTAATTCGGTATCTCTTTTTTTCCTTTTTTTTAAAATTCTATTTAGTTTTATGTGGAAATAAATTTAACGGACAAGATTATTACACGTGTCACGCATCCGTTTCATCTAGTAAGCTAACTTAACAGAAATTTACAAAACCCTAACGAAAGTGAACGGAGGTGGTCAATTGCATGAAATTAGGAGTTTAGGTGGTCAATTGACAAAAAAAAAAGTTCAGGGGGTGAGTCAAAAATAAACCAAAATACAGGGGGTCAAAATGTAATTAACCCGATGTAATCAGTACAGAATAGTAGAATTTAGTTAGAACATTGCAATTCTTTTCTTTCTTTCGTACTACATACCTAGTGTCTAGTCTATCTTTATTGATGGGTTCAAATTAATTCGATCGAATTGCAATGAAATAAAAATTATAAAGGTTACATGACCCTTTAGATACTCTTTTTTCCTGAAATTTTGAATTGGGAATATCTTTATTAAGTTATATTGAACAACCTCAACCTCAAGTATTTGGTGTAAACCTCGTGGATTAATATAATTACAGTTAATTTAATTAAAAGAGATTAACATCGCATTAATTTAATTGTAAGTCTAATGCTGATGATACTATCTTGCATATTGATCCAAGTTGTTGAGATTCTTGAACTCCAAATTTTTTGGCAATAGCTCAATAACATCGATGTTGCACTTTTAAACATCGATGTTGTTGAGATTCTGAAAGTTCAAGATTTTGGCAGTACTTACTATTTCGGCCATATCTAGAGCTGTAGAGCTCGGATTTGTGCAAACTTGGTGTCCCTAGAAAGCTAAGAAGCAGGGCTACAACTTTGCTGTTCAAGCCAGACACCAATTCGGCCTCCTTCTGCCCCGAATTCGCAGTTGAAGTTACTGGGTTCCACAACATTGATGTTGAACACTTCAACATCGATGTTTGGAGATTGCGAATCTGCAAAACATCGATGTTGACACTCAAACATCGATGTTGGAGGTTGCCGAACCCTCAAAACATCGATGTTGACCATCAAACATCAATGTTTGAACTTCTGGAACTCAAGAACATCGATGTTGGACTCTACAACATCGATGTTATTTGAGTTCTGGAACTTCAAATCAATTTTGGCCGAGCTCAAATAACATCGATGACTCTTAAACATCGATGTTTTGAGAATTTTGCATGAGAACATCGATGTTGGTCACACTATTCATATTTGGCGTGTGCTGGAGGCTGACGTGGACGCGCCACGTGGCTGCCCGCGCCCGGTTAGCGCCTTTGACTGAGGTGGACCAGTAAGAAGATGACATGTGGCATGTGGGGTCTCAAATTAAAAAATATTTTAAAGCGTGAGATGACTATTTTTAATATTAAAAAATTAAAGCAAATCATTTTATCTCATTAATTTAATACCAAATAAACAAAAAAACTAAACAAGTTATTGTATTGATTAATCTAACCAATCACATTATTATAGTATTATTAATTTAATATCCAAGTAAACTAATAAATTTAACTAAAAATATTATTTTTCTCCATATTTTTAAAATATATTCAACAATTTTTTTGGTAACTTATTTTTAATTTCTTAACAGAATTGTTTTTAAAAAATTAGAATAAAATGATTCTGTAGACAATTGCAGTGTACATGATAATAGTTTGGGTCTAATGGTTTTTTATGTTATTGAGTTTTAAGAGTCCAAGTCCGCTTAGGTTTAAGAGTTATGTCTTTTCCGTTAAGTCAGAGTCTCTATAGATAGGTGTGTCAGGGTTTTATTATTTAGTATAGCAAAGTAACACTTTTGAGAAAAATACTGAGGGTGTGTGGCTACCGTGATGAGAGGTGTCGCCTAGTTTATTGTGTGTCAAGTTTCAAATTAAATAATAAAAAATTATGTTGTGTGAATTCATATATTCTACAGTTTGATATTTATTTGTCCATGGTATCCTTTCCTGTGTCTTCCTTATCATTTACTTAATCTCCGTGAAATCATGGGTATCATCATGGTAGTCATTTTGTTGATGATGGTTTAGTTCTGTCTATTTTCTTCATTTAATGTTTAGTTCTGTCTTTATGCGCATGGATATGTTCAGTTCTTTCTTTCTCTTTTCAAATAAAACAAAGAACCTTGGTTTGACGAATTTTTGATAATGGGACAGCACCATTCCAATCGTACAATACAATATGCTATACCAATGCATGAGTTAAAGAAGCTTTCTTTCTTCTTTTTTTTTTCCCCCTGTTTTCATATTTATGAATTAGGTGTAATTACAATGCATGAAAAGGAAAATTTACAGAAAATAAATATTACAGAATTATAGATCCTACTTGGTATATATGGCCCAAAATATTTTTAGGCCCAACATATACAAACCCGAGTTTTGCTCTATGAAATCCCACAGTCCAACCAGGAGAGGCCCAATGAACATCAGCCCAGGAATAAGCCCCACCATCCCAACTCCTGTAACCTGGTGCAATTTGCTTACATTTATGGGGAAGTTAATGGTTGCCTATTTTAGAGTGTCTTGCTTTGCTTTGTGAGCAAGTTACGGTTGCCTATTTTAGAGTATGATTGTGATCTTTTGGCTCGTTTATGAAATCTTATTATCTGACATTGCTTAGCCAGAGCAATTGTGTTATAGAGCATGATACTAAGCAAACTCCTACCAATTAAGCTAAATAATATTAATTAATAACTGTCACCATAAGAACATTAATTTAGGGGGAAAGAAAATATTGTGTCTAAATTCTCAAAATTTGTAACACACGCCCCCAAAGATATATAATAGGAACCGTGCCCTTTTACATATGAAGTAAAAGTGCCAATAGCTTAACTAGATCAAAATGTTAAGCCTACAAAACTATACGTAGAAGACTTGCTTGCTTAACACTTGAGTTCCTTCATCCCATAGGCGAAGTAAAGAAAAGTTGGATCGGTAGCACCTTCCTTGTAGTATGCAAAAACCATGCTAGCATCATCTTGCATGCTCTCTCCCACAAAGCTGCAAGCAATAATAACACTCAACTACTTAATTAGAATGCTTGTTCTAATTAATATCCTGCAATCAAGTTTGATATTATAAAAAGAATGGCACTTACAATTGGAGTTCTTTGATCTTGGAAAGCAAGTACTTGGTAGCTCCCTCGATGTGTTTCTTGAACAACTCTTGCTTCTCTGCGTCCAATTTTGGAGTGAGCAGCTTGATGTACCTCTTCATGTAGGTAACAAACTGCTTCTTGTCAAAAGTTGGTTGCTCCTGATCAAATTCAGACACCAAAAACTTCAGCCTCACCAACCAAATTAATGAAGGCAGTAATCGATCGACCAAAGAAAGAATCTATCAAAGTTCTCTAACCTGAAGCCTGAATGTGCTGATGATATCGACAACCTTAACAGCTTGGTCATCCACACCTTCATCTTCTCCTCCTTCTGCGGAGGGGTTGGCTCCTATGTTAAAATCCATGGCTCCTTCTTCAACAACCCACTACAAGAACAAACCAAAAGAACACGTTATATATATTCTTCTATTGCAAGATTGGCCTAGCTTGTATAATTGGTTGTTGTTATAGCTAAAGCCGGCAATGAACATCAAGAAAAATTAGAGAAAAAAAAAATACCAACCTTTCCTTTCACCTCCCACAGCATCCCATTCTCGATTTCCTCGTATGGGAATGAGTCAGACAGAAGCTCGTCATCTGCAATAATTTGTAAAAACAAGTTAATTAGGTTTCTATATCACAATTTTATGGTTTTTTTTTTCAAAGATAGCTAATTGCCTCGCGTACGAAACCGAGGGATTACAAGTATGGAACTTAAAAAAACAATTAATGATCAACAAATCAGAAGTTCGGTGTCTATCAAAATATAATCCAGGTAAAGTCTCTCTCTTTTTTTTTTTGTGATTTGAGCTAGAATAATTTAATCATAATAATCTGTTATCTTTAGTTTTTTTCAAAAACTTTCATCACTGTTTATGATAGACAAAATCTCGATTGTGTAGTTTTCCAATTTAATTAAACCGAATATATATATCAACCACACACAGCATCAAAAAGTAGCAAATACAAAAGAAAAATAACAAAAACAATAACTCAATATATAAGCCCATATTCATCGAGGGCATACTAATAAAACTAATACAAAAACAAAAAATTTTCCTCGATAAAGTTCTTGTACTTAATAGAACTACAAAATATATCCAGCAATGCTTAATGCAAATCAATCAAAACCTTCTAAGAAGCTAAACAAAAGAAGCTGAAAATCTTGATATCGACAGAGTACGTAGAGAGCAACAAAGCAGGCTTACTAGTAAGAAGGTCCTGGTAGACAAGCATGGCTACAACTGAGAGCAGCACTTATTCGTTACACGAAAGATAGCCCTACAAAAAAAAAACAAAAAGGACCAGAGAGCGTGAGGGAATTTAGGGAGTTCTGTGCTAAAAGGATGCAGGTGCATGCCCTATTTATAGTATGACAAACTTAAAAAGGTCAAAACAAATTTACTACTGAAAGAACAATACTGTTTTTTGAGTAGGACAAGGAGTGTGTAAAAAGTTGTACCGACTTAATACTCTTTTAAGTTTAAAAAAAAAATACCGCAGATTTCGTGGTGTAAGCGGAAACCTGACAGGGAAATTGTTTGTTTTCAAAGTTCGAAATAAGGTCAATGTAGGTAAAAAGGTTAAAATAAGGAAATATCTGTGAACCAAAATTAAGAAAAGGAAAAAATCAATGTATAGACTTATATTTACTTTTCTTTCTGATTCTTGGGGTCCACGTTAAGTACTCTGAACTCTGGTATGTGTGTGATGATGATTTTCTGTTGTGTCATCTGGGCAGCACTATTAGATTCTCTTTATGAGAGATAGTACTTTCATTGACCTGTAAAGCTCTATAATATGATATGAAAACACAGTTTCTTTGAACTGAGATATGAAAACACAGTACTGAGAAATTTTATAGTGTAACTCCCTAAGTTTGATTTGTTGTAGAGTTAATCTTAAATTCAGTTATATTAAGAATAATTAAATTATATAAGTATATATATTAAATGTACAGATTTATTTCCTGAATAATACACAATAAATAAGGAAATAATATAAATTTTAGGAGATGAATGGGCCTTTTTCTTTTTTTTCTTTTTTTTAATAAAAAAAACTAACACCTTACTTTTTCACTTTATGTTTCTGAAAATTGGACTAAGTGATGTGTGCGTGGTACACAGTTTTATCAATAGTTCTTGAGGTTTCAATTATGTGTTGTTGTTACATGTGAATTAATTAAATGAATTGGTAGTAGCTATTTTATGAATGAGTAAAGAATTAGACCGAATTAGTTTCCATCAAAAATCATAGAGCATGATACAAATCAGCTTTATAATTGAGCCGTTATTGGGCGGAATCAAATTAGAAAGATCGAAGGACAAAGAAAGGATGCTCTGCATATGCTTTTGAGTGAACAAAGAACACAAGTACTTAATTATCAAGGAAATAAAAAACTAATAGAAAATAATGATTAATAGAAATACAAGAATGAGTACAACGGATAAAAAAAAAATAAAAAAATAAAAGAAAATAAAAGAAAGGAAGGAAAAAGGGGAGCTTCTCTCTCATGTTTTTCTCTCTCTAAAAATTTTCTGGAAAATTCAGTTTTCAACGGATTTTCAAGGAAACTGATCGTAGACATCTGCTCTCTTCGTAATTTTCACTCTCAAGCATCAGTTCTTTCTTTCTTTTGTGACTAATGGCTTCCATCATTGATGCTACTGGGCTTACTCGTGCTAAATCTTCCATGGTTATGGATTTGGGGAAAATCAATCTACAACCTAATTTGGCAATTAGGGGGTTTACGGGGAAGAATGTTGCTAATACTATTCTTGCTCCGGTCGGGTTTGTCTCTGCCCAGGATGCGGTGGTGGCTCCGGTGGATTCTTTTTCGAAGAGTGAACTTCATGTGCCATCTCCGGTGGCGGCTTCGGGATCAACTGCTCCGAGATCAACTATCCCACTTCAAGCTGGCCCTACCAGTACTTCTAATGTTACTGCTTCCTCAGAAACGCAGGCTTCCTGGGCTAAGGTGGTCTCTACTGGTACATCTACTTTTCATCAATCTCTTGATTTTGTGGAACCTGTCTTTGCTGCTGATAACTCCACTATTCATATGCCTGCTCCATTGCTTGATATTGGTCGCAAGAAATATTCTCTATGTCTGGTTGGGCAATTTATGGGTACTACACCAAAAATGGTTATGATCTCTGCTGTATTGAATGAGCTTTGGGGACGGCATGGCTATATTTCTGTCTCTGCTTATAAAGATGGTCTAATTCTTGTTCAATTTCCTGTGGAATCTACTCTTTCTCGCGCTCTTTATGGCGGACCGTGGCATGTTGGAGGAGTCCCTCTTATATTGCGACCATGGAGCTCATCGATACAGAAAGATGGATCTTTCTGCTGCCTCTCTTCCTGTATGGACGAAACTGAAGCATGTTCCGCTTGAACTATTAACTCGTGAAGGCTTGAGCTATCTTGCAAGCGCTATTGGCAAACCATTACATGCTGATCAAGACTGCTCTAAACTCTTCAAGGCAGACTGTGCTAATATTTGTGTTGATGTTGATTTCTCGCAGCCTTTGAAGCATGAATTGGTAGTGGATATTCATGGAGAGCAATTTACTATTGAAGTCGCTTATTCATGGATACCACAGCATTGTGATTTTTGTAAGAGTTGGGGGCACCATGAGCTAGCTTGTGCTAAAAAGAAGCCTGTTACTAAGTGGATTCCAAAGATACCCACTGCTGCTGTTAAGGTGCCTCCTCATCCCTCTGTTGCCTCTATTGCTACTGCTCCTAATCAAGCAGAATTGACTCCTCTTGTTGCTGCTGTTATCACAGCTCATGTTGATCATAATGGAATGAAATTGGCTCCTCATATAGATTCTGTTGTTACTGCTCCTAATCAAACCGAATTAATTCCTCCTGTTGCTGCTATTATCACAGCTCCTGTTGATCATAATGGAATGAAATTGGCTCCTCATATAGGTTCTGTTGTTACTGCTGCTACTTTATTAGGCCTTGCCACTTCGTAGGAGGATTCTTTCATGCCTGTTGTACAGCCTCAACTGCCTTCTGCGCCTTTAATCCTTACCAATGGGTCTCTGGAAACTTCCTCTTGCTCTTTACCTCCTATAGTTTCTTCAAGCTTAGAGCCCCCTATTTCTCAATCTACATCTCAGTTACCTTTAGGACCTGCTTCGACACCCAAGAAGATACGAGCAGCAGCTGCCGGTGTTGCTGTTGTTGTGCAAAAAGCTGCTAAGGGTGGTAAAGCTAAGAAAGGCAAGGGTGGTAAAGCTAAGTCTGTTCAGGTTTCTCCTCAGGAGAAAGTTTTACCTCTCTCCCTTCCTACATGATGAAGTGGATATTATGGAATGTGCATAAAGAGGTTCTGAAGCGTCTTTCTGGGTTTTCTGCTGATATAATTTGTTTAGTTGAAACTAAGGTTCAGGTTGAACATGTTTCAAATGTTAGGAAATCTTTCCTTCCTCAATGGAGTTTTGCCCATAACTATGCTCATGCTCGATTGGGTCGCATTTGGTTATTTTGGTCAGACAATGTTGATCTTATAGTTGTTGCCTCCTCTGCGCAAGTTTTGCACTACTCCATTAATTGTCCTAATGAGCAGGTCTGTTGCTTTGCTTCTTTCATTTATGCTGCTAATTCTGCTATGGACCGTGCTGCCACCCTTTTTCCTAGTATTTCTAACTTTGCCTTGACTGTTGGTTTCCGACCTTGGTGTTTGCTTGGAGATTTTAACATTGTCCGTTCTGCCTCAGAATCCAGCTCAACTGTACAACATCTCTCTGTAGATATAGCTCAATTTAATGCATGTTTGACTGATGCTGGTTTGTTAGATCATCCTTACGCAGGGCCACTATATACTTGGTCAAATCGGCGGCATGACAATCCTATATTTCGTAAACTGGATCGGTTTTTAGTTAATGCAGACTGGTTTACAGCTTTTCCTAACAGTACTATAGATTTTCTCACTCCAGGAGTTTCGGATCATAGTCCTATTTCCTTTTCAAGTAGTCACTTTGTTACATCAGGTCCCAAGCCCTTTAAATTTTGCAATTACTGGACATCTCATCCTAATTTTCTTGCTACTGTCTCTCAGTTCTGGAGCCATCCTTCTTCAAAAGAGGGGTATGCTATGTTTCGTTTATGGCAGAAATTAAAGGGGCTGAAAGCTGAGCTTAGGAGGTTACACCATGCTAAATTTGGTGATTTATCCAAAAAGATAGCTCTCGTTGAACATGAACTTGCTTCTGTACAATCCCAACTTTTTGCTGGAGATATTGATTCTGCCTTACTACTAACTGAGCAAAGTTTGATTAAATCTCTTTCTGATCTGAAGCTAGCAGAGGAGTCCTTTATGAAGCAAAGATCTCGCATATCTTGGTTGTCATGCGGGGACTCTAATGCTAGATTTTTTCATAATCTGGTTAAGGTGCGCAAGGCAAGAAATACCATCTGTTCTATTGTTACTTCACAAGGAACCTTGCTAAATGATCCTACCCAAATTGAGGAAGCTTTGGTTCAGCATTATTCTGAATTTTTGGGAACCAAGAATCCTGAAGTCACTACGGGCTCTGTTTCTTTTTTCAAGAATTTACTTCAAAGATTTGTTTCGGATGCTGATTCATTAATGCTCACTGCAGCTGTTACAGATGAAGAAATTAAGGCAGCCATGTTTTCTCTAGGAACTAATAAATCTCCTGGTCCGGATGGGTACACTGTGGAGTTTTTCAAATCCGCATGGACAATCGTTGGTGAAGAAGTTATTGGAGCCGTCAAAGAATTTTTCTCTTCAGGTAAATTGCTGAAGGGAACAAATTCTACAATTATTAGTTTGATCCCTAAAATTCCTAATGCTCAGAAGGTCACGGATTTTCGTCCTATTGCTTGTTGTTCCACTTTGTATAAGTGTATTTCTAAAATCCTTGCTAATCGGCTACAACAGTGTCTACCCTCTCTTATCAGCAATAGCCAAACTGCATTCATTCCTGGTAGGCGTATAGTTGACAACATCTCATAAACATGGTTTATCAAGTAGATGTACTTTAAAAATTGACTTGATGAAGGCTTTTGATTCAGTAGATTGGGGATTTCTTATGAATGTACTTGCTGCTATGGGCTTTCCAGAACAATTTATTGTCTGGCTAAAAGTTTGTCTCACCTCTGCAATGTTCTCTATATCTGTGAATGGCTCCTTATGCGGGTATTTTCAGGGTGGTAAAGGAATGAGACAAGGTGATCCTCTATCCCCTTATCTTTTTGTTATTTCAATGGAAGTTCTTTCTTGTCTCCTAACTAAGGCTGCTAATGATAACTATCTTCCTTATCATCCTAAGTGTGCTCAAGTGCAACTCCCCCATCTGTGTTTTGCTGATGACTTAATGGTGTTTTCTGATGAAAACTTGCAAGCTGCAACGGCTATTAATCATATCTTTCAAGAGTTCTTTCTTCTTTCAGGCCTCTGATTCAATCCAGCAAAGAGTGAGGCATTCTTGGCTGGAATGCTTGAATCAGATATGCAACAATATATCCAAGTTTGTGGCTTTAAACTTGGTGCCCTGCCAGTCATATATCTCGGAGTGCCTCTCTTCTCTGGGCGGCTTTCTTATGCTCACTGTCAGCCCTTGATTGATAAAATTGTGGCTCGAATTAATTCTTGGAGCTCCAAATTCCTTTCTTTTGCTGGAAAACTCCAATTGGTCATCTCTGTTCTGTTTAGTATTCAAAATTATTGGGTCAACATCTTCATTCTCCCTTCTAAAGTCCTTAAGAAGGTAGAGAAACTTTGTGCTTCGTTTTTATGGACTGGAACCAGTGTTAATGCTCGGAAAGCTAAGGTAGCTTGGTCTGAACTCACCTTTCTGAAACAAGAAGGTGGACTTGGTCTAAAAAAAACTCAAAGAATGGAATCAAGCATGTATAGCTCGACACCTTTGGAATTTATTGATGCGTGCTGGCTCACTGTGGGTGGCTTGGACTTATGCTTACGTTCTCAAAGGTAGAAGTATTTGGAGTATTCCTACTCCTGCTGCTTGCTCCTGGAGTTTACGCAAAGTACTGAAATTGAGGCCTATTTTTGCATCAGCTTTTCATCACTCTATAGGTAATGGTTGTGCTACCTTTATTTGGTGGGATTGTTGGCATCCCAGTGGTGTTCTGCACTCTATAGTTCCTGCATCAATGCTCCCTAGCTCCAAAATTCCTCTTCAAGCTAAGATGAGTATGTTAATTTCTAATGGCACTTGGAATTGGCCTTCTTGTCGCCTACCAATTATTTCGCAACTAGAACAAATTGCTGTCACTAATATTGTGCCTTCCTCTATTCCTGATTCTGTTCAATGGACTCTTACTGCTTCGGGTGTATACTCTGTAAGTAGTGCATGGGAATTCATTCGTGCTAAACGCACTCGAGTAGATGGGTATAAGTTGCTTTGGTCTGCAGGTTGTATTCCTAAGCATAGTTTTGTTGCTTGGCTTGCTATACTTGATAGATTGTCAACACGTAATAGGCTCTGCAATTGGGGGATCATTGCAGATGCTTCTTGCCTATTCTGTCCTCACAACGAGGAAACTAGAGACCACCTATTCTTTGAGTTTCCTTTCTCTGCAGCGGTGTGGTCTCGTGTCTTAGCTCTGTGCAATGCAACTCGGAGTACTAGAGCTTGGCTAGCTGAATTTCAGTGGGCTAAGAGATTTCTGCAGAAAAGGAGTATTCAAGCAATGATTTTAAGGCTTGCTTGGTGTGCCTGCATCTACCACTTGTGGAGAGAACGAAATAATCAGCATTTCAACCATTATCATCGTAGTCCTAAAGCTATAGTTGCTGACATATGTTCTGACTTGAAGTTCCGTTTTAGTGGTCTAACAACTTTAAAGCCTCGTTGAAACACAAGCACTATGTAAATTTTGGTGTATTTGTTTTGCAGGCTCATGTTAAAAGCCTGTTTGCTTGTTGCTGTCAACCTTTGTCTCTTTGTTGTACAAGTTGTACATATTGTTAGGGTCACCCTAACTCAATTCTGAAATGAAATTAATTTGATTCTTAAAAAAAAAAAAAGAATGAGTACAACGAGAACAAATTCTTTCGTGGTCTTTGTTTCCGACTGCAACATAAACTGAAATATAATAACCAGCAGCAAGTTGCACTATGGCTTGAGGCGCTAGCTTATGCTAGACAAATAGTAAATGCACCCGGATTAGCAAAACTTAAGTAGGAAAGTATAACATATTTGACAACAACGTAGCTTGAAATTCTAACTGCTTAACTTGAAATTTAATTTGGATTCGCTTATTTGGTTGAGGTTCAGTCAGCAGTCTCATTAGGTTGAGAGTTCCAACCTATCATTGTAAGTGCACTGACCCTGGACACTGGAACCTCTCCTCAACCTAAATTTCTGTTAACCAAAAAAATTTGACTGCTTAACAATAAAAATCTAACAGAAATAATGAAAACTCAAGATCAATCCCATTGACAATTTTATGTGGAAATTGAAGTTTAACAATTGACAAGAAGAACTATTTCATCAAGATGCCAAAGGTTTTTCAATTCTTGTTTATATCTACTTTAATATGTAAACTTCTATATAATATAAGCTCTACCTAATTCAAAAATGAGGTGTTTTTCATAGTTTCATTGGTAGAATAATCAGGCCAGTGACATTTAGTACAAAAATCTCAACATCTATTTTTGGTAATTAATTTAGACAAGTTTGGTTGAATTAAGTTAATTTTGATGATTAAATTAAAATATGTAATTGGCCTAAATTGAAGGGTACAATCTTCTTTCTTCTCTTTTTCCTGCTAAACTTGAATCAACCTTTCTTTTTGTGAGAATAAACTTGAATCAACCTTCTTCACTCTAATATGGGCAGAATTAGAACCTTTACTTAGGAAGCCAAATAGAGCATATTTATCTAGCAGTCAAGATGGGGCAAAAAAATATAGTCAGCTTACTCTTGCTTTGTTTTGAGAACATAGGTTCACCCCAAAATTCCGCACATAAGCTGAATAATTGTCAATGTTAAATCGCAAGATTACCTTAAGTAGAGCCATGATATATGTAATTTACATAGTTTTTTTTTGAACATCATGTAATTTACATAGTTAGGAATAATCCGTAGTATTAGGGGGCCATGACATTAGCTGGCCACCTAAGCTTATTGCCATTTTTAATAATTAATGTCCCTCCTTCTTGCCAAATTTCCAAGCTCTTGTACATGCACGGTGGATGGAATAAATGAAGTACAATGTTACCAAAGCCAGCGAATATTCATTGCATATAGACATATTCCTTCGAAATACCTACTTTAGTCTGGGTTTGGAAGAGAGATAACCATAAAGTGATAAAAGGATGATACCAATTTGACCCGTTGACCCACCATTATTTGACCTGCAATTGCGACCGTACATCCATCCCAGCTACTTGTTTTTTTTGGTTTTATATTCTAGCTCGCTCTAATTAATCCCAATTCAGAAATTCGATCATAGTGCTTTTCAAATTGAATACATATATATATATATATACACACACACACAAAGATGCTCTTTAATTACTTAAGACCTTAATAATTTGAAACTCATTGCACAAATTTTTTTCTAGTCATAAATGAGTAATCACTACAAGGAAATTGATTTTCTATGAGTACATCATCTTACTACGAAATTTTTAGATTAAATCTACAAAAACATGTTTATGTAACTCTAGTTTGAATTTCCTTAACAAGCTATATATATCATCTTAAACTTGAAACCATGATGATATTAAACTTATTGCATCAAAACCAGCCAAGGGAATTGGCAGTCTGGGTGTGGCCTAAGGACTCAACTTGATAATTTAAGCATTAGAGAGGAATTAATGCAAAAGCTTTATAGTCCTACAAGGGAGGGAAAGGATCAAGGAAGAAGCTTTGAATTAAGAGAAGAGGAGAAGTAAATTCCATGCATGCACCAAATTCCCTGTGGCCGACAGACAAAATGTACTAATTATGAACCGTGCAAGGCAGGCTTCACCTTGTAGGCATAAACCAGGGTGCCATTGCCAGCCAGGCATTCCATGTGGAGAAGTTTGCTTGCTATATGCCATTTTTTTCCATATATGGCCAACCCAACAAGTAATTCTCTTTTGCATCTCTCTCTCTCTATATGTTAATTTGGCTGCCACCCATGGATGCATGTATATGCACGTGGAGAAGGAGAATCTACCCAACGTATGATGTTTAGTGGATCAAGTAATTTTGATCTCATAAAATGATGGGTTTGCTTGATAATCTCAACTTAAGCATAGAAACCCAGGTCAAAAAGTAAGCCTAATAAAAGGCTGCAGCCTCTTGCCTTTA
>JAKUCV010004057.1:58811-76351 GCA_028386065.3 Turnera subulata | reverse complement strand
ATAAGGAAAGTGAGGCTGCAATGCCTTTATCCACCAAGAAGCTCTAGCAATTTTTAGATCAAACAAGCAGTCCCACTGGACATCACTACACTGACTGGATTCTTCTAGTATATAAAAAATAGATATACTATGTACTTTTCTCTATAGTGAAGGCTAATGAACAAAGTATAAGGCTTGTAAGAACTAGATTTAGGGTTTACAATGTCAAATAATTGTACTTTTGAAATAGATTCATAATACTTGTAAGCTTAGAAAGTGATAGGTATTCATCACATACCTTTTGATGTAGGTTTGTTAGAGTAGATGTGTTGCACCTTCCGGTTCAGCTTTGGTGGATTTGTGAGAATCAAAGTAAGGAGTGAGTGGTTATTAAACAAATAGAAAATCCAGGGTTTGTGTTGGGCATATATCCACTCTTTCAAAACTAAATTCATAATAATTAAGCATAAATAGGGCGTGGATCACATATGTACCTTGTGATATACGTAGGCATGACTTGTACTCAAATTTTAGATTACGAAAACGACTATTGTATCCGTTATTATGAAAAAAATATATACATATACATATATATCTTTTATTGTAATAAATATTTTTATCTGTACCAAAAAAATAAATATTTTATTGCAGCAAAAAAAAAAACCCCTCATTATGGTTTGTTTGACTGCTCAGAATAACCATACGGTTCGATAGAGAATCACATGACTCAAAATTTTAAGTTTGAGTTTATTTATTAACCTAAGTATTTGGTGTATATATATATACACAAAACTTCCGCATTGACTTCCCATGTGGGATCTGAATCATCACATAATAATTAATTTATTATTTTAGCATTCATATTTAGAATAATCACATAACACAAAAAAATAAAGAGATCGCGGAAGTATTAGGAAGTCGGTGCGTTGAATCCAAAACGAAACGGACAAAGAATCAATACTGCAAATCTCGTGTCCCACCCGAAGTCAGCCATATATGCAAAAATTATTACACAAGAAACAACAAACACACAAATTAAGATTTCTCTTTGAAAAAAAAAAAATCATCAGTCTCTTATTCTTCAATATGTCTTCATCGGAAAACCAAGAAAATAGGGCGTCCATGGAGATGAAGCATAGTATAACTTGGGCAGCGGACAACAGGTTACTTGTTGATCAAGCCAAGTCCTCCAATACGAAACAACTAGTGATCTCCACCAATATGGCAGCAGCAACACCAAATCGTTGTTATTTACCTCCGGATATTGTTGAGGAAATACTAGATTTGTTGCCCAACAAATCCATTGAGCGATTCAAGTCAGGTCCAAGTTGTTGTTCTCTTTGCTGGCGATCAAGTTCAACGCACCAAAACTCCTGCATAAACCCTTTAACATATCACGCTATGGTATGAAATCAACCGATGACCAAGGCCTTTTTATTGGAGTTGTATTATCAGATTATAGCGTCGGCCATGTAAAAAATCAAGGTTATATGGCACCTGAGTTATTACCTGCAGTTCCGGATCAGAGGTTTTATGGTTTTCTCGGATCATGCAATGGATTAGTTTGTTTGAATGATAGTAACCGCTGCGGCATGATGGAGACATTTGTCTGGAATCCTTTCACCGGTATCTGTAGAAAGTTGCCACATAGGAACAATTATGCTTGTAGCTTCGGTTATGATTCGGCCTCCAATGATTACAAGGTCTTTGCAGCTACAGATCATCTTCTTCATCCCCGAACTGCAGGAGAGAGTCAAGTTGAGATTTTCTCATTGAAAACAGGTTCCTGAAAAAAATTGGAAAATCCTGACAGGGAGTACTTGCAACATATTGTATGGTATGAGGGCATGGGTCTCTTCTTGAATGGAGCACTTCATTGGAGACCCTCCCGGGAATCATCATCTCGGGGAGAAGAGGGTACTGATAAAATCATCGCCGCTATGATTTGGAGAAGGAGAAGTTTTATCTTGTCCCTGGCCCTTCAGTTCAGATATCTTCTCGTTATAGACCCTCTAGCTTCGGAGTTGCTGGGGAATATCTCTGTTTTTCACATAGTGATGGGTACATGAATATTATCTGGGTAATGAAGGAATACAGCAACGAGGCTTCGTGGGTTCCCTTTATTACATATACTTCTCTTGGAATTACTATTCCTGAATTTGGAGTTGGTAACGAGGGTGAGGGTCATGTAGAATATGTGTGCGACTTCATACCAATGTCTTTCAAGGAATATGGTAGATACATGATGCTTCAATTTTCCCATGAACTTCATGTGCTAAGGTGGAATAATAATCTTAAAGAAAGTGATAAAGCTTGGAGTACTTCCAAGAAGATCAAATTCGGTAGAGTTTTCGGGAATGCTACGGCCCTACCCTACACACAAACCCTAACCTCTCCCTATGTTCTTAAGGCTGCTTAATTAAGTAAGTAACCTGGAGGTAAAGAGGATGGGTTTGTGCTTTCAGTTTTGTAATTTGTTTCCTTATCTTTCTTTCTCTGTTGAGTGACCATAAAGTTTGTTTGCCTAGTTAAGATCATCCAGTAATTGTTTGAGATTTAGTGTCAAGGCAAAACAATTGTTGGAGACTAGATTTAGGGCAATAAGGCATATGTGTCTTGTTTTATTTTCATATAATAAATCTATGGTCTATTCGCATTTATCTTTTTTTTTTAATGCTAATCGATATTTATATTTATATTTTGTAGAAACAAATAAGGAATTACAAGAGATGAAAAAGACAGATCAACAGGAAACTGATCTGTCAATTCCAGAAAACAAGAATACAAGGATCAGCAGATGTTGAAAGATTCTTAAACACTCACACAGAAATGTGAAAGAATACTTTGTAAGTTTATTGAATAGCCTCAAGCTTTTATAGCCTTACAAGATATGAAATACTAGTAACAACCTACGTATGTTTCATGGTGTTTGTTACTGACCAATTCAAAACAAATTCAAACAGATTCTAACTACTTGACTCCTAATGACTAGGATTTTATTAGCAGAATACTAACAAACTTGACACAGTCAAACCCAACAATACCTCTCCTAAACTGAACTTACACAGTAACATTCAGTTTATACTCAAAGGTACTTCACAGACTCCAAGCTCTTCTCGTAGCTTTATGAACACGTCAAGTTTCAGGGGCTTAGTCATTATATCAGCTACTTGCTCCTTTGTGCCACAATGAACAAGCCTCACAACTTCTTCCCTCGTAAGATCCCTTAGAAAATGAAATCTTACATCAATGTGTTTACTCCTGCCATGTAGAACTGGGTTCATGGACAATTTGATTGTTGAGCTATTGTCGCATAGGACAGTGGTTGGTTGTTGCTGCAGACCACCAAGCTGCTGCAGAATTCTTTGCACCCAGACACACTGACAAGCACAATATGCTGCCGCAACGAATTCAGCCTCCGTTGTTGATAGTGTCACCACCGGTTGCTTCTTTGAAGCCCAAGAAACTGCTCCTCCATTCAGCAAAAACACATAACCACTTGTGCTTCTTCTATCATCAATATCTCCGGCATAATCACTGTCTGTATAAGCAACTAATTCTTTTGTATCACCTCTCTTGTAAAGCAAACCTAAAGACACAGTACCTTTCAAGTAACGCAACACCCTCTTTGCTGCTTGTAAATGCACCTCGGCTGGATTGGCCATATATCTACTTAGCAAACATGCCACATACATTAAGTCTGGCCTTGTTGTAGTGATGTACATGAGACTCCCAATTAATTCCTTAAACAAAGTTGCATCAACCTTGGCCCCTCCTCCATCTTTTGAGAGTTTAGCACCTGGTACAATTGGATTTTTGACTGGATTTCCATTATGCAGATGAAACCTCTCCAACAGCTCATTTGCATATTTCCTTTGGCTCAGATAAATACCTTCTGATTTTTGCATAATCTCAACACCAAGGAAGTATTTCATCTTTCCTAAATCTGTCATCTCAAATTCCTCTGTTATGGAACTCTTAAACTTCTCAATCATGTAAGAATCATTACTAGTAAAGATCAAGTCATCAACATACAGACTTACAATTAAAAGTCTCTTACCGCCTTCTTCTGACTTTGTAAAGAGAGCGTGCTCATAATTGCACCGTGTAAAGCCTTCTTTGAGAAAGTAAGCCTCAATTCTACTATACCAAGCACGCGGGGCCTGCTTTAATCCATAAAGTGCCTTCCGAAGCTTGTAAACCTTATGTTCTTCTTCTTTTTGAAAATATCCCATCGGTTGCTCCACATAAACATCCTCTTCCAATTCACCATGAAGAAATGCACTTTTAACATCAAGTTGGTGCACACTCCAACCCTTTTGTGCTGCCAAGGCTAGAATCATTCGAATCGTATCCCATCTTGCAACTGGTGCAAAAACCTCATTGTAGTCAATTCCATGCTGTTGAGCATAACCTTTAGCTACCAATCGGGCCTTGTACTTGTGCACCTCACCATTCTCATTACGTTTGGTCTTGAAAACCCATTTAACACCAATTGTCTTTGCTCCAATTGGTAGTTGTGTATGCTGCCAAATCTCATTCTTCTTGATAGAGTCCATCTCATTGTCCATAGCCTTTCTCCATTTCTCTTCTGCTGCTGCCTCCTCGAAGGAACAGGGGTCTTCATTAGAAGTAAACATCACAAGATTGTTTGACTCATCTTCTTCTTCTGAAAGACCTTCTCCTGACACGTAATCTTGCAGGTAAGGAGGAGGTCTTCGAGATCTAGTTGCTATCAAATGTGCATCATTTGGAGCTTCTGGATCATCTGCTGGTGCAACAACTTCTTGAACTTCAGTGGCAACTCCTTGAATTTCAGTAGCATCTTCTTCTTCATTTTCAGACTCTTCAATTGTATCTTCATCACAACCTTCCCAAACCAATACATCTTGTTCCACTTCTTGCGTAGTTCTTGCCCAGTTCCAACCCTTATCTTCTTCGAAACTTACATCTCGACTTGTCACTATCTTCTTGGTTGCTGGATCAAATAATCGATAGGCTTTTGACTCAGTACTAAATCCTAGTAACACACAGGGGAAGCTTTTATCATCCAACTTCTTTCTTTTCTGGTCTGGCACATGAACATGGGCTAAGCATCCAAAAACTCTGAAGTAAACCACAATAGGCTTAACTCCACTCCGTAATTCTTCCGATGTTTTCTCCTTCTCAACTAACGTGGGACTTCTATTGAGAACATGTGTTGTCCATCTTGCAGCCTCGGGCTAGAATCTCTTTGGTACCTCTTTATCAGATAACATGCAACGAACCATATTCATAATTGTTCGGTTCTTGCGTTCAGCTATCCCATTCTGTTGCGGGGTGTAAGCTGCTGTGAGCTGCCTGTTTATACCATTATCTTCACAAAAATTATTAAATTCATGGGAAGTGAATTCTCCTCCTCTATCAGTACGTAAACAACATAGAGGTACTCCAGACTCTTTCTCAACTAGACTCTTATAGTGCTTGAACATTGTGAATGCCTCAAACTTTTCAATCAAAAAATATATCCACAACTTTCTGCTATAATCATTAACGAATGTTAACATGTACCTTCTATCACTGTTAGAGGATGGTGTGAATGGGCCACAAATATCAGCATGGACAAGCTGCAATTTTTTGGAAGCACGCCATTGACTCCGTTTTGGGAAAGCCTCTCTATGTTGTTTTCCAACCAAACAAACAGTGCATGACCCAATTGTAGCTTTGAAAGATGGAATCCCTTTTACCATATATCGAGACCTCAATGTCTGCAACCCCTTATAACTGAGATGTCCATACCGTTGATGCCACAAGTGGGATTCATCCTCTGTCATTGTTTGTAAACAAGTAGAATGCTCTGATACCGCAGTAGCCGATAATGCAAACATCCTATTTGTTGTCATCGATGTCTTCATAATCAAGCCCTTTTGTGGATGATAAAGACTGCATACTCCATGCTTTATAAGTATAGCTAATCCTCTTTCTTGAAGTTGGCCTATACTGAGCAAATTATTTGTTAAATCCGACACATAATAAACATCCATAATCACCTGAGTTTTACCGTTGATTTCTAGTCGGATATTGCCTTTCCCCATCACGTCCATCCTCGTGTTATTGCCCAGCTTCACTAAATGTCTGTATGCACCATCAAAATCTGAAAATCTTTATCTCTTCCCACACATGTGGTTGCTGCATCCAGAATCTAGGTACCACATCTCCTCCTTTTCTGCATTATTACCTTCCGTAACAACCATCAAAAGCATCTCTTCTTCCTCATCTACCTCAGCATAATTGACTTTCTTGTCTTTACTAGAACATTCGTATGAAAAATGCCCTAGCTGATGGCATCTATAACATTCCACAGTGGCCTTGTTAAATTGTCTTCCTCTTCCTCTTCCTCTGCCTCTTGTTGCAGCTCCTCGACCTCTGCTTCCTCTATCATCATAACTCACATTCAGTGCTTGCTCCTCTCCACCATTCTTGCGAAACTTTTGTTCATGGACCTGCAGCGAACTTTGTAAGGCATCAACTGACAGACTATCAATATCCTTTGATTCCTCAATTGAGCATACAATGTAGTTGAATTTCTCGGTGAGAGTACGTAGAATCTTCTCAACAATCTTGACATCTGGCATGTCCTCACGACAGTTTCTCATGTCATTAGACACCACCATTACTCTCTCGATATATGCATTCACTGTCTCTCCTGGTTTCATCTCCAGTAACTCAAGATCTCTACGAAGAGTTTGAAGCTGAGCACGTTGAACTCTAGCATTACCTTGATATTTGACCTTCATTGAGTCCCACAATTGTTTGGCAGTTTGCTTTTGAGCAATTGTCTTCAAAATGGTCTTGTCAATAGAGCTAAAGAGATAATTCTTAGCCTTCAAATCCTTCAGCCTTGTTTCTTCTAAGGTCTTTTTTGGGCTGGTGTCAATGTTTCTTCATTAGCTGGTTCGGTAAACCCTTCTTGGATGACACTCCAGTACTCCTTTGATCTAAGAAGATTTTCCATGATCAAACTCCAATGATCATAATCCCCATCAAACTTGGGAATGCATGCTTGTGCAAAGCTATTAGTTTCAGCCATCACAAGCTCACTTACACACACAGTGTTTCACTCACTCACTTACACTCGCAGTGTTTCGCTCTCTTATTCTTACGCAGGCCTCTCCTTTCTATCTAAATAGGCTCCGCTACCAGATTTGAAAGATTCTTAAACAATCACACAGAAATGTGAAAGAATATCCTGTAAGTTTATTGAATAGCCTCAAGCGTTTATAGCCTTACAAGATATGAAATACTAGTAACAACCCACGTATGTTTCATGGTGTTTGTTACTGACCAATTCAAAACAAATTCAAACAGATTCTAACTACTTTACTGCTAATGACTAGGACTTTATTAGCAGAATACTAACAAACTTGACACAGTCAAACCCAACAGATGTCGCATTTATCTTTGTTTTATGTCAAGATTCAGCTCGCCAACCCGTACAAACCATATGGAGTGCTACTTTTCTTTAATCCTTAAGCACGACCGAAGCAGGATGCATGCGATCAAATAATGCTTCCCTATACACAAAGTACCCTGCTTCCCTATACACAAAGTACCCTATATTTGTTGAAAATATATAATCGATGGCAGCATAGAAAATGGTACGCCCTGAGGATTGAGCTCTCCTATAACCACACAATTGGAACTAGGACACAAAGACAGTACAGTCTCTGCATCAGCTGCAAATCTTAGACCACATATTCCAAATAGGTAAGCAACAGATGATCATGCGTCTCAACTGTCTTTAGAAAAAAAAAAGAACATAATTAAAGTTTGTTTGTCTAGTTAAGATCATCTAGCAATTGTTCGAGACTTAGTGTCAAAGCAAAAACAAATATTGTTGGAGACTAGATTTGGGCCATAAGGCATATGTGTTTGGCTTTATTTTCCACAACCCTACAAATATTTAACTGCTCCATGCTATGTAACGATTCAGCAGATGTCGCCAACCATATGGAATGCTTATTAACTTTAATCCTTAAGCATATGACCGAAGCAGAATGCGATCAAATAACGCTTCCCTACACACAACTACCCTATTTTTGTTGAAAATATACAGTCGATGGTAGCATATATAGAAAATGGTAAGCCAATGAACTAGGACTCAAAGACAGTCTCTGCATATTCAGCAGGCCTACAATGAAGCAACAGATGAAAACGCGTCCCAACTATCTTTAGAGCAAAAAGGACATAATTAAGGATTGCTCCACCACCAATATCCTTCTTTCCAAGAGAGGCTTTGCACTTAATTAATTAAGGTTTATAATTCTAGGGTCCCAGGGTTTATAGGATATAAGAGTTTAGGTTTACGATCTTATTCGTGTTGTTTGTGGGCAAAAATTTGTCAGTGGTAGGTGTCTACTGGCGCATGCCATTTGTCCAGAAGACTTATTTGTTCAATGGCATGCATTAATTAGCTGGATACCTGTTGTCTAGATCTTCTTGGGTGTTTGAGCAAGTTGAGATGGAGGTTACCTGAGGTTATAATGTTGAGGTCAATATCCTGGATCGCTTTCCGTTATAACTTCTCGGATGTGCATGTGCTTATTTGTGCAGAAAGTATCAATCCGTCATAAGACTGCCAAGAAGCAGACAGTATCACTGGGTCTGAAGTGTGAAGGTGTATATGTGCGTTTGATATAGAGAATGAAGGAAAGAGGTAAAGGTAAATGTTAACGAGGCAAAATATGGCTGATGATTGGTATGTAGTTCCTAGCTATACTCTTAATCACGATTCTGAATGTTGTTGAGTCGACCAAATAAATATTGTTCCAGTTTTTTCATTGTTTCCTATATACAAATAAAGAATTTAACGAATAATACCTCTCTGAGTCGCTCTAGGTCTGATTTCAAGGAAGATACTAAGAAACAACATATCAGATCTCTGTGTTTTATGTGTAACGGGAACTGGTCATTCTATTTTGACCTTTGTACATAATTTTAGTCATTTTTAATATACATCATCATCGTTTATATCAAAAAAAAAAAACAACATATCAGATAATCTTGAATAGGATTATATATCCTGGGCAAATCAGTTGGAAGAGAACAGTAATTTTTTTTTTGATATAAACGAAGAGAACAGTACTTGAATTTTTACTAGTTTTCGTAGGGCTATTAGTGTGTGCCATACATATGGAGGAGAAAAAGAAAATGACGAAAGTTTGAAACACTTAAAACAAAACAAAACGAAACAGTGAACCTAACCTATACTTCAGCTTTCCTCCAGTGGTTGGGGTCTCATCCCCATAAATATTAACTAGCTAGATTTATATGCAAGAGAAGTAAACTTGCCACCCTGTCCAATACGAATGTAGTAAAAGAATCGAAACTCACAATTCCTATAAAACGTAATCCTCTGACTATGCAATGAAATAGACCTAAACAAAGACCGCATATGTCAAGAAATGCATCATGAGAGTAAAATTGCATACTAGCATTGTCATTTTCGATATCTGAGCTTAGTTTTATTTACGGATTAAAACGCAAGAAAGTAAAAAAATCCATTCCGGCAAAGTTTGAAATTGTCCAAAATTGGGACAAGTTCATTGATACCCAGTCACCCAACATCAAGAATATGCATTCACAACAACGTAACAACACTCGAATCACCCGAAATCATTCAAATTCGCCAAGAACCCTAAACCCCCAATTGGTGAAACTCCAATCCATGACTTCTTGTGTTTATTCCGTAAATTAGGCATGAAGGAAAGCATTCTAGGCATCTTAGGAGTATTTCTAACAATCAAACACAACATGCACCGCATAAAATTGAATTCAAGAAGCACATTGGGCATAAACCCGAATTTCAACCAAAACGAAAGTTTGATGAGCTTTGATGAATAAGAATCACTTACTTGGACTTTGTCAAGTTGGGAGGAGATGTGTCTATCAGCAGACTTCAACAATAGGCTCCGATTTTCCTCCAGATTCGATTTTGGGCGGTAATTCTTCATGGAATCTTATTGTGATTTAAAGGGCTTGAGAGGTGTGGGAGTTGAAGGGGGGGATGAAGAGAGCTTGAAAAGTGTTCAGAAGTAGGGAGAAGAAGAGGTTGAGAGGTTTTGGGGTGTTTTGTATGAAATAAGAGAAGAAAGAGGGAAAAGGGGGGGTTTAAACCCGCAAGAGTGCGGGCGGTCATGTCGAGAAGACTGCCCAGACTTGGCGGTCATCCCAACATGACCGCCATCAGCTGGCAGGCTTCTTGACATGACCGCCATGCTCCTTCCTTGACTTCTCTCCCATTTTTATGGACCCCGCATCTCGGAATGGCCCTTTTCCCGGGATAGAACCCTGGTATGCGTATTTTTGAATCCCAATAACAAACATGTCTGTTTATTTCACCAAGATTTAAGCGTTCTGTTAATCTAAGGGTAATGATATGTTACCCCGCGTGGTCGAACGAACTTCTTATAAACCTGGGAAAACTTGCCTTCCACGCTTTGAGATGAGAAAACCGGATGTGAGTGAGCCTCGTAGAAAATTGAAAACCTGCTTTTGCATATCTGAGAGAAAACCGATGGGGAGATGTCCCAAAAGACCAAGGCATATTATCCAAAGACATGTTTGATCTAGACCAGCCGAGACCAGGGGCAGATGCCCCTAAGATAGAAGTAGAACTATTTGAGAGTTGCTAGGGGCAGATGCCCCTAGGGTAGAAGTAGAGTCGATAAGAGTTGCTAGGGGCAGATGCCCCTAAGCTAGAATTGATGAAGATGTTGAGGGATAGATATCCCATGGATGATGTCCCGACGTAGAGGAGCACCGAGAAGATGTAGACGAACCACCGGATGATTCCCGTTAGCTCTTGGGACTAGGAAAATCCCAAGACCCCCCGAGATGAGATGAAATCCCCACGAGAGGTAGACAATATCCCTAGCTAACACAGGTGAGATGATCCTTGTTAGCGACCTGTAGATGAAATCCCCATGGGAGGTAGACAATATCCCTAGTTAACACATGTGAGATGATCCTTTGTTAATGACTTTTGGGACCAGGAAAATGCCAAAAGAAACCCCTCAGTAGATGAATTCCCCACGGGAGGTAGAAAATATCCCTAGTTAACACAGGTGAGATGATCCTTTGTTAATGACTTTTGGGACCAGAAAAATCCCAAAAGAAAACCCTCAGTAGATGAATTCCCCACGGGAGGTAGACAATATCCCTAGTTAACATAGATGAGATGATCCTTTGTTAATGAATTTTGGGACCAGGAAAATCCCGAAAGAAACCCCTTAGTAGATGAATTCCTCATGGGAGGTAGACAATATCCCCAGTTAACATAGGTGAGATGATCCTTTGTTAAAGAATTTTGGGACTAGGAAAATCCCAAGAGATGAGATGAGTCGGTCACAAACCTCGGGATGAGATGATTTTCGAGGTTAAGCATGTGATGCTCTAGCCTTTGGTCCACAATACTCACATCCATTATCAAAATTTGGTTGTTCATTCCTTGCGTTGCTTCGTCTTTAAGTTTTAAAGACTCACCGACGAGGGGCTTCTGTGAACACCCAAATTTGACCCATGAGAATTATATTGAGATTAGACTCCAGACATGTTTGAATCATAAGATTGATGAGTTAGTCTTGGGTTGAAGCATAGATGGGGTTTAATTTTAATAGAATTTATACATTATAGTAATTAAGACTTTTATATGCCTAGGATTAATGAGACGATTTAATCATAGGACATGTTAAGGACTAAATTGCTAAAATTTATTTTATCGCATTAAATTTGGGCTTGTTTCTTTATTAAATCCAATTATATTTATTCTTGGGTTGAAGATAAATATAAGGGTCCAATTTAATGAGGTATGGACTTTACTTCAGAGTTGCACAACCCATTAACACCTTGCTTGTAGACTAATTTAGCTCTGATTTTTGTGGAAAATCATAGTTAAATCATTCCTTAATAGCAAGAATGTTTTTGGTATGGTTTTGGCTTAAAATGAGGAATCAATGTGTAATTAGTCAATTAGGAGATGATTGAGGGGAGTAGTAATCAAGAAAGCAGAGGATTCTGAGCAGTCTAGGGGTTAATTACGCGGTAGGATCAATCAGGGAGGAATTAGGGGAGAATCGGGACCGAAAAAGGAAAGGACAGGTGAGACGCGTAGGCGCGGGCGGTCATCTTGGGCAGTCTTCCACCCATGACCGCTCGGCCTGGCTGTCATCCATAGGATGACCTCGGTCATGCATACCCAGAAACGCGTTTTCTCCCCGATTTTCGCCCGTAATCTGATTCTACTCGGTTTTGGCCCAGATTTTTGGCCATTACCTTGATAATTAAATTGGTCGACGCCCCTAGGCTACCCAGAACACTATAAATAGGACCCCCCCTCTCTCATTTCGACACACATTCTATCACACAAACACTCTTAAAAAAACTTAGAAGCTTGGAGAAACTCTTTCTCTCCAAGCTTAAGAAATAGTTCCATAGGCAAAACTCTGGTAGAATTTCGTGGGTAGCATCACCCATTGAAGGCAGCAATAGGGCAAAATCAAGAAGAACTCTAAGATTGAGTTGAGGAGTGGGAGGAAATTGTGTGAGAGGCACAACCCAAACCAAGGAGCTAGAGGAGGGCTACAAGATGTAATTGTGAAGGCTCTCCCCCCAAGGGACCCACCAAATCCAGGTATTGTTACATCACTCCCTCCGCCCGATTAAATCCTTTACCATGCTGCAGCACTAGGGATTCGAACTCGGGACGTGATGCTTTTTATCCCCCTCAAGGAGAGCACCTTCACCAACTCATCTGCAGATGAGTTGGTGATGGTGCTCTCCTTGAGGGGGATAAAAAGCATCACGTCCCGAGTTTGAATCCCTAGTGCTGCAGCATGGTAAAGGATTTAATCGGGAGATGAGTTGGTGAAGGTGCTCTCCTTGAGGGGGATAAAAAGCATCGCGTCCCGAGTTCGAATCCCTAGTGCTGCAGCATGGTAAAGGATTTAATCGGGCGGAGGGAGTGATGTAACAATACCTGGATTTGGTGGGTCCCTTGGGGGGAGGGCCTTCACAAAAAAGGCGCCTTTTTTTGTGAAGGCCCTCTCCCCGAGGGACCCACCATATTCAGGTATTGTTACATCACATCCCTCAGCCCACACCTCTTGGGTTTAATCCTTTACCATGCTGCAGCACTAGGGATTCGAACTCGGGACGTGATGCTTTTTATCCCTCTCAAGAAGAGCACCTTCACCATGGATCCTGTGACACCCCGGGGTCTATGAGGGCGGGAAGTGTACGCCGGTGCCGGGATGAGCATGGACAAGGAGCGGCTTCTGGCAGGGTTCTAGACGGAGGGGCACGGGAATGAACCGATCCACACCGGAATAGGAGAGATCCTGAGACTGTGTAGGGATGGGGCTGCACAGTTAGAGCGATTTCGAGGTTGTACAGGTATGGGACTGTATAATTGAGAGTAGCTTAAATGGTTTGATGGGTACTAACTATATCAACAAGGTGCACCTACCTTTTCGGTGCTCATTCTAGAAAAACTCCAAAGTTAAACGTGCTTGACTTGGAGCAATTCTAGGATGGGTGACCTCCTGGGAAGTTTTCCCCGGAAACGTGCGAGTGAGGACAAAGCATGTTGGAAAGGTCCCGTGTTGGTCTGTAGTGACAGTCGACAAGCCGGGACATTTCAGCTTGGTAGCGGAGCAGGCTTTAGATCCTTGGTTTTAAAAAAAGTGTCTTAAACTTTGTTTTCAAAGTGTTTCTATGTTTAAGCCTGTTTCCGGATTTTTTGACTTAAAAAGTGTTTTTGACTCATTTGCATTCATATAGGCGTCGATATGGATCACGAGGGACAGCACAATGCTGAGGATGATGCCGCTACTCATGTCTCCGACAATGTGTCGGTGATGCAGGTTCCCATTGGCCAGGGAAACAATAATGCAGCAGAGAATAATGCTGCAGGGGGTGGAGGACAGAATGTTGTACCACCCGTTGTGAACCCAGCGTTCCAGCAGTATCAGGCTTTTCTGGAGTGGCAGCAGTTCCAGCAGTTTCAGCAGCAGCAGCAGGGTGGCCAGCCGGTAGCACCTGCTGCAGCAGGTGGTATGGAGAGTGGATGAAAAAAAACGGATAAGTCTGCTGTGAAGGAATTCACATGTGAAGGGGGCAAAGTTAAGGAGTTTGATGATTGGTTTCGCCAGGTGGAGAATGTTCTGGAGAAGTTCACCTGTGCACCTGAGCAGAGGGCTCGATTAGCTGCACACAAGTTCACAGGGTATGCATTGTCATGGTGGCAGGACCTTGTGGCTAACCTACCTAAGCCTGTGGAGATGCCTTGGGAGGATTTCAAGGAGAGATTCTACAAGGAGTTTCTTACTGTTGGTTTTTTGGAGGAGCAGAAGAAGCAGTTCCTTGAGGTGAAGCAGGGACGTTACAGTTGGTAGCGGAGCTCCAGAACTCCTCTAGTACGGTGCAGGGTTCGGGGACGAACCTAGCGGAAGCTGGTGGGCCTGTGACACCCCGGGGTCTATGAGGGCGGGAAGTGTACGCCGGTGCCGGGATGAGCATGGACAAGGAGCGGCTTCTGGCAGGCTTCTAGACGGAGGGGCACGGAATGAACCGATCCACACCGGAATAGGAGAGATCCTGAGACTGTTAGGGATGGGGCTGCACAGTTAGAGCGCTTTCGAGGTTGTACAGGTATGGGACTGTATAATTGAGAGTAGCTTAAATGGTTTGATGGGTACTAACTATATCAACAAGGTGCACCTACCTTTTCGATGCTCATTCAAGAAAAACTCCAAAGTTAAACGTGCTTGACTTGGAGCAATTCTAGGATGGGTGACCTCCTGGGAAGTTTTCCCCGGAAACGTGCGAGTGAGGACAAAGCATGTTGGAAAGGTCCCGTGTTGGTCTGTAGTGACAGTCGACAAGCCGGGACGTTACAATAATCCTAATCCCTTTTTGTCTGACCAATTGTTGTTGAGATGTTGATCTTGATGATGATGTGATTGTTGTGATGCGATGTCAAGAACTACGTGGGCTTTGAACCCGGTCGCCGGGGTACGTAGGTGGTTTCTAGTGGTGGAAACTCAAGCCAATCTTCTTCTTCTCCCCTTTCTTTTTAATATTCAGTTATTATGTGTTTTTGTGCACACACTTGCACAAGGCATACAAAGTCCTCTAATTGCACAAAGTTTCACCCCAACATGGAAGGGTGCCTAACACCTTCCCATCCATGACGAATCCCCGGGTCCAGCTTCTTTTGTTCTCTAATCAGTTGCTTAAATGGAGTCACATGAAGGGGTTTTCCCAAGTTTTTGTCCCTTAATAAAATTTGGGTGGCGATTCCAAAGATGTTGGATGACGGTTATGAAGAAGGTGTAAAGGGAAGGTGAATAGGCCCAAGTGATTTTGGGTCGGGTATTCACAGTCTGCTTACTCGATAAATCTTTCGGCAGTATTAGTATTTTTATATATATAAAAATGATAAAAGTAGTAATAAGAAGAGTTTAGAAATAAGTCCCTTAATAGGGTAGAGACTCGTGCTGATAACGTGTTATAAAATAGAGGATTATTCTTGGTTAAATCCAGACAAGAGTGATTGGCCCCAAATCTTATCTTTCTTTTTATGTTATCAAGCTTGAGATTTATATGATTACACATACCTAAACCTGCTTTTAATCATACTTGCCATCATCCCAAGCTTGACCACTAGTTGCAAGTAATTGGCTGATGAAGGTATGTGTGAACAAGTGATTGACCAATAATTTAATGCTGGAAGAAAGGGAGGAGGGCTCATCCATTTATAATCATAGGGGTTGGTTGGTGTACTAGTCAATCCATGACATTCGTGTTCAAAAAAAAAATCCATGACATTCACATTTTTATAACATTTGTTACAAAATAAGTTGTCATGTTTTAAACTTTTTTTCGTCACGAATTGAAGTAAAGGCAGTCGGTGTTTTCTGTGGCTGCAGTGGTTATTCTTTCTGCTTGTGTTGATACGTGGGCCCTACGTAATTTGGATCAAAATTTTTTTATAATATATGGAGTCCACGTAAGTGCTTAATGTCACATTAGCACAATAGCTAGTTATAGATTAAATAAAGGATTATTCTTATTATTTTAATATAATAGGGGACTAAATATATATTTAATCCATTTTTTTAATATTAATTATAACCTTGCTCTATATATATATATATATTATAGGATTCCGCACTCTTTATTATATATTATTGTTTCCAACTAGGTTTGGGTTTGCTACATTCTTAAGGTTTTCATATGTAATACGTACACACCGTGCGTGAGTCGGTTGGGTCGGTTGGTTAGTTCATCAACATATATATATGCATACAAACATATATTGCTTTTACACGTAAATTCATTGTTTGTTACGTTGTTGTGTTAATTTTGAAGTAGTAGTAAGAAGATATACAGAAGCACGCAAATCATCATGGCGCCACTCGAAATTATAGCCAACATACTTAGCAGGCTTCCCTTCAAGAACATTGTTCGGTGCAAGATGGTATGCAAATCATGGCTCCACTTGATCACCAGTGATCCTTATTTCGCTAAGCTACACCGGACGCAACAACAACAACGACAACAGTCTCTCCTTTTTTACCCCGATCCAGGGCGGCTGACGAGGGACAGCCCTAAACCTCGACGAGCTCGACTATATGACAAGAACATGATAGACCTTAGTACTACTACTAGCCCAAGCCCTAGCCCTAGCCCTGCTTCTTTCGCCGTCATGACCTTAGAAGTAGGGCCCAAGTTGGAGATCGGAGAGGGAGAGGCAGTCAAAGGGGTAATGGTTTTGGGTTCTTGTAATGGCTCACATGATGATTGTGAAAAACAAATTGGTCCTTATATATGGGAGCGGCGACTGTGGTTTCGTGTGAGCAATCCCATTACCGGAGAATACTTTGCGATTGAAAGCTCAATGAGACGAAAATCGTATACTTTTCCCCGTATGGAGTTTTGTTATTGCCCGTCCAGTGATCAGTACAAGATTATGGTATGGACGGAATCTCTAATGATTCACACTCTTGGGAGTAACTTGTGGAGAAGCCTTGATGTTAAACATATCCCGTACCCAATCTCAGCAGCTTCTAAGGCGGCTTCTCTCAATGGTGCTCTTCATTGGGTTTGTTATGTTCGAGCTGGTACACATGTGTGCGCCTTCGATATAGAGAATGAAGCAGTCCGGTTTGTTATCCCTCCACCTCCAATCAATAAAGGTGTTTGTTATGTGTTTGGAACTGAGCTCAGTGTATCGGTGTGCCGTGGTTGGCTTAGTCTATTCCTGGTACGGAAGAGGAACACATGGGATGAAGGCAATGGCCTTGACATATGGGTGATGAAGGAGTATGGAGAGGCAAGCTCTTGGACAAGGCAACATGTTGTTCTATCACCATCCCTGGTGGAAAGATCACCAAAACTTTATAGACTCATACCAATTCATATTAACACTACTACTACTAGAGAAGAAGGAGGAGATGGCAAGATTCTTCTGGTGAGTCAAAGAAGAGAAGGCAAGAGAGGACGCAAAAGTGGAGGCCCAA